>CANNZV010002415.1:23-99029 GCA_947561585.1 Caprella mutica
AATGGTCATAAGCACCGGTGACTGCACTCAAGGATGGAAGAGGGAAATGAAGAGGTAATAGTAAATGAAGTCTACGAGCCTACCTAACACAAAATCTAAGACTTAATACGTAATTGTAGTGCATAACCCTAGCGCTATCCTCTAAAACTGCATGAAGAGTTAAAAACACTAAAAACATGATAAACATAAAATAGACAATACATAATCCAAATTACAACAATTTGGGTCCCAAGGGACGCCACCCCATGCACTTTCTTCTATTCACCAAAGACAGCTTCAGGAACCCCTCGGGGCTTATTTAAAATAAGCAGTTTAGAATAGATTCATAACAATAAATACACTGGCCATTTAAAAATCACTTGATTGGCTATCCATTTCATTCTCACGGTACTGGAGGAACACTGTTCAACAACCGATGTTCCAGTATCGCTTACTTTACGTTGATCCATTGTACAGTCGCACTAGCGTGCCAATGCCTTGTAGTACCTTTACAACTGCCGTAGTCCCTTATTAGTTATAAGTGTATTAATTTTAAAGGGAGAACTACGTTATAGAAAGGTACGATCCAATTGAATAGAAATAATTTCTACATTTCTTTACGTATTATAAAACAGGAAGATAAGAATAAAATGAATTTCAAAATTTGAAACTATTATTTTAAAACTACGTATCTGTTTTCGCACTTCTGGTCGAAGTATAAATTCAGATATCGTTTGGAAACAGACATGCCGACGTCAAGATGCTGCTGTTAAAGTACCATGTATCGGTTTTCGTGTTTCTACTCGATGTGTAAATTCAGATATCATTTAGAAACAGACATTCCGATATCTACTATGAGTCGAAATGGTGTCTAAATCGATACCCACCGTTAGCGCTACGAATTCGACAGCAAACGGCATCGAATCGACATTCATATGTTTGTTGGGAGTGAATGAAGTCTACGAGCCTACTTAACACAAAATCTAAGAACTCGTACGTAATTGTAGAGCGTAACCCTAGCGCTATCCTCTAAAACTGCATGGAGAGTTAAAAACACTATACACATGGTAAACATAGAATAGACAATACATAATCCAAATTACAACCGTTTGGGTCCCAAAGGACGCCACCCACTTCTCTCCTATTCACCAAAGACAGCTTCAGGAACCCCTCGGAGCTTATTATAAGCAGTTTGGAATAGATTCATAACAATAAATGCACTGGACATCGAAAAATTACTTATTGGTTATCCATTTCATTTTACGGTACTGGAGGAACAATATATTCAACAACCGATGTTCTAGTATCGCTTACTTTACGTTGATCCAGTGTACAATCGCACTTGCTTGCCAATGTCCGATCGTACCTTTACAACTGCCGTAGTCCCCTATAAGTGGATTAATTATTGGGTATAGTTTAAAGGGAGCACAACGTACGTTATATAGAAAGCTGAAAGGTACAATCCAATTCAATAGAAATAATTCCTATGTTTCAATACGCATTATAAAACAGGAAGATCAGAAAATGAATTTCCAAATTTTAAACGATTTTTTTAAAACTACGTACTAACTGTTTTCGCACTTCTGGTCGAAGTATAAATTCAGATATCGTTTGGAAACAGACATGCCGGGGTCAAGATGATGCTGTTAAAACCATGTATCGGTTTTCGTGTTTCTACTCGAAGTTTAAATTCAGATATCATTTAGAAACAGACATTCCGATATCTACTATGAGTCGAAATGGTTACTAAGTCGATACCCACCGTTAGCGCTACGAATTCGACAGCAAACGGCATCGAATCGACATTCATATGTTTGTTGGGTTAATTATTGGGTATACTTTAAAGGGAGCACTACGTACGTTACATACATAGAAAGTTACAATCCATTTGAATAGAAATTATTCCTACATTTCTATACGTATTATAAAACAGGAAGATAAGAAAATGAAATTCCAAATTTGAAACTATTTTTTTAAAACTACGTATCTGTTTTCGCACTTCTGGTAAAAGTATAAATTCAGATATCGTTTGGAAACAGACATACCGACGTCAAGATGATGCTGTTAAAACCATGTATCGGTTTTCGTGTTTCTATCCGAAGTGTGAATTCAGATATCATTTAGAAACAGACATTCCGATATCTACTATGAATCGAAATGGTTGCTAAGTCGATACCCACCGTTAGCGCTACGAATTCGACAGCAAACGGCATCGAATCGACATTCATATGTTTGTTGGGATTGTTCTGATTAAATTATTTAGGTTTTCTAAAAATGTAGGAATTAGGAAGAAATAGACAGGATAAGAAGAGACAGGATCGACAGCTCTTACATAAACGTACTTTGAAGAAAAACAATACGTTTTTCCCTATTAAATCTTACTAAAAAATATATGAAAAGTTTTCACGATGCTGAATACAGCCAGTTTAGTCCAAAAAAACAAGTTGAAAGGCATTTTATTCGAAAAAGAATGGATAACAGACCTTGTTTCTATGTAAAAATAATTATCATGGGGCACACGGCCGCACACCAGCCAGCGTCTTTCACAACAAAACTGTAATCATCTTGATATGAACCTGCGCAATACTCTTCCTTGTAGTTAATATACCTTGATATCTGCAATATAGGAATTTACGCTCAGTGAATCTATAATTATTCTGCTTTTGCCAGCCTCGGGCCCTCGGCAACAGAAGCTTCCCTCAAAGCTCTACTAGTACCCTGTACCTACAGTGGATCATTTTTCTGAACTGATTTAAATTTTAAGTATATTGTTTTTTTTTGTCATGTTATTAAATACTTGATGTATTTAAACTTACTCTATGTTACAAACTGCAGTTGCAGATGCCAGATAGGGCCAGCGGCCCTGTTAGAGTTTTTCAGTTTCTAGTTTTACCTAGTTGGCTACTAGGCTAGTACTAGCCACTAGGTACTTTATTTTTTTAATATTTCATTGTTTTATTTGTATGTTCTGTTCTAAGTAGCCCAGTCTGCAAAAGATGCATGAAGTTGTGAAGTTTATCCAGCGACTATTGAAGCCTTGAAATTAATCTCCTGAATTATCCGGCGAGAATTCTCTTATTAAATTTAATTCCTATGTTTATATGTAATTGATAATTATTGGAGAGTATTTTGAGATTTTGGAGAAAAATTTGGAAATCTTTGGAGAAATTGCACCAAGAATTTAATATCTGAAGACTAATTGTGCATGCTTTGCAGACTGGTAACTGTAAGTAGCTAGTTGTATCAATTTTCTGTTTTTTAAATCTGATGGGGTTTTAAAATTTTAGGGTTCAGCCGTTCAGCCGTTAGCGGTGTGTGCCTAAAAAGCGTCCGGAAGCGTCCGAAAGCGTCCGATAGCGTCCGATAGCGTCCGAAAGCGTCCGGGAGCGTCCGGTAATATCTAGTACTGCCCTGTACACTGTACATGATTATTAATATCATATAATGAATTTTAATTTACATATTTAAAGGTTACGGTTACCTAGCTATTTGATAGTAAACGCTCCCGGACGCTTTGAAAGGCACAAAAGCGTCCGGAAACGTTAAGAAGCGTCCGGTAATATCTAGTACTGCCCTGTAGACTGTACATGATTATTTATATCATATAATGATTATTTATTTACATATTTAAAGGTTACGGTTACCTATTAATAGTAAACGCTCCGCGACGCTTTTAAAAGGCACAAAAGCGTCCGGAAGCGTTTAGAAGCGTTATTTCTAATTAAATTGCTCATAACTTTTTTTACTTGAATACACATCACAATGAACTTTGTATCCATGAATGCGTTTAGGTATTAGGTATTGAATTATCGACTTAGAATTTTCTAAGAGTAAGTAAATAGTCAGCTGTAAGGGATGTTTTACTACCTACTTTTTCTCCCGTACGAATAACATAGGAATATTTCGCCGATAATCTAAAAAGGAACCCAACTCACTTCACTTTGGTTGTCCATTGCCGATTTGCACAATCTCGAGAATACCCACGCTACCCATCTATTGCCGAGCGTGCATTAATACCTTCATTTTTTTACCTTCGCAAAATTTGTTGGAAGTTATATATTAACCGGCATTTATTTATTTATCATCTTGTTATTCGCATAACTCAAAAAATATTCAACCAAATTGTCTGAAATTTGGTGGGACGATTGTTCAATGTCCAAGAACCACTGATAGAATTTTGGGATCGATCCGGTCAAAGGTCCAGTTCATTTATAACTCAAAAAATATTCGGTAAATTCTTAGCTCACATCCCTAATTGAGTTAGGGTATGGTTACTGGTGACAGGATAATAACCCCAGAGCAAAAAATCCAATGCCTCGATCTACTTAATGCTCAAGATGGATTACAGTACGCAATCATCGACCTAGAAAGGATGTTAGATATACTAATTAATAATTTAAAGAAATTATGCACATACGTACGCAATATTATATATACGTGCAACTTTTTCTGGTAGGAGGTGGGATGTTCGGCAACGAGTACTGTGCAGAACGCATATATTTTTTGTTAAACACTACAGTAGCTGAGTAGAACTCCTCTACAGTGAACTACCACTACTTCACTTAAGAGAGTTAGTTCATTATACCTGTCAAGAGATGCATAGGAAACCAAAGACTATTAAATTACACACTTCAACTATATAATGGGGTTAATAATGAGACAGCCTCAAATTAAAGTTTAGTAGAAGCTACTTTTGCGAAAGTTGTTGTACAATATTTACGCTATTTTCTAGGTTTTAAATTATGTCACGTTTTTCATGTAATTTATTATTTGAATTCATTAGATACGTGTAATTTACCATTTTTTTTAAAGATTACTGTTCTGCAATAAAAATCAATATCTTTACTATACAGGCTGTTCTTACAACATCATTTCATTACATGAGGTACATAATTTCTCAGGACTCTAGTTCATTATAACTGATCTATAATATACTAAAATCCAGTTCGCTATACAGAGCTTACTTTTTAGAAATATCTATATAAACTATAATGGATATTTTATGGCAGACTAAATAAAACATATTCATTATACGTGGTAGTTCACTATACAGGGCTCTACTATATAGGATGATTCACTATACAGGAGTTTATTATATAGGAATTCTACTGTAACTCATAAATCAGGAGAAAAATACTACGCCTACGACCTATAACTCACAAAACTTTACACAATCACCGAACACTACCCTATTATCAAACGTAATCAGATATCAAAATCACTGGACTTTGCTTAATCACCGAACACTAACTAATTACCCAACGATATCAAAATCATTTACTTTCCCTAATGAATAAGGTTTACCAACCCAATTACCGGGCAATACCAAAATTACGCTTTAAGGCAATTGAAGGCATATAACCCATTTAACTGTTTATCTGTCGCTGTAACTGACGGTAAAAAACGATACCGGACGCTTTTTAGGCAATTAACACATATACAAACCATCAAATATGTAACCTTATCCTTTAAATAAGTAAATTATTGTACACCAAATGATATAAATAATTATATACGGTGAACAGGGCGGTACTAGACACTAACGTATGGTACCGGACGCTTGTAGATGCCTCCAAACGCTCCCGGACGATTTATAATTAAGCAATTAACAAATGTACAAGTTTGTCGGTCGTTAATCATTAAATATGTATAGTACCATTCACGAAATGATATAAATAGTCATGTACAGTGTACAGGGCAGTACTAGATATTACCGGATGCTCCTGTACCTTTTAAAACGCTCGGGAGCGTTTACTATCAAATAGGTAATCGTAACCTTTAAATATGCAAATCACCATTCATCATATGATATAAATAATCATGTACAGTGTACAGGGCGGTATTAGATATTACCGGACGCTTCTAAACGCTTCCGGACGCTTTTGTGCCTTTTAAAGCGTCCGGGAGCGTTTACTATCAAATAGGTAACCGTGACCTTTAAATATGTAAATTACCATTCATCATATGATATAAATAATCATGTACAGTGTACAGGGCGGTATTAGATATTACCGGACGCTTCTAAACGCTTCCGGACGCTTTTGTGCCTTTTAAAGCGTCCGGGAGCGTTTACTATCAAATAGGTAACCGTGACCTTTAAATATGTAAATTACCATTCATCATATGATATAAATAATCATGTACAGTGTACAGGGCGGTATTAGATATTACCGGACGCTTCTAAACGCTTCCGGACGCTTTTGTGCCTTTTAAAGCGTCCGGGAGCGTTTACTATCAAATATATAGGTAACCGTGACCTTTAAATATGTAAATTACCATTCATCATATGATATAAATAATCATGTACAGTGTACAGGGCGGTACTATATATTACTGGACTATTCTAAACGCTTCCGGACGCTTTTAAAGCGTCCGGGAGCGTGAACTATCCAATATATAACCGTAACCTTCAAAAATGTAAATTACCATTCATCATATGATATAAATAATAATGTACACTGTAAAGGGCGTCAATACATTCTAAACGACGCTACCGGACGCTTTCGGACGCTACCGGACGCTTTTTAGGCACACCCGATATTTTGATTCATTGTATGTTATGTATATTAAGAATTTAAGTAAATATATATTAATATACATTAATATACATATGTATATTAAGTAAGTCATGGGTCATCATAACTTCAATGCGACAGATAACAGTTATGAATTTACCTACTACCCGATTAAAAATGAAATAAATTTGTATATGTTGCATAATATTAAAAATCCTGATTAATTGAATATCAACACATACTAGTAATTGATACACAAAATAAAACCAAAATACTTCTCATTAAAACTATAATATGGAATCCAGTATTAAAAATACTTTAGTTTCCCCTCAAATTATTTTCTTAGAAAGATTATGCAAGGAAAACGAATTTCAGCATATACTTTTGTAAAGTTTATGACTAGGTTGCAGATGTTTGGTAGCGAATATACGAGCAGAAATGAGTATAAAATGGTAAAATTATCAAATATGATATCAATTGGAACATAAATAGACCTAATGTATACCTATATGATTTAACAAGGTCTATTTCTGAATAAAACAACTCCGTTCCGGTAATTCAAGGTCCGTTCCGGTAATTCATGTTCCGTTCCGGTAATTCATGTTCCGTTCCGGTAATTCATGGTCCGTTCCGGTAATTGTATGGACCCAAATGAATGCAGATCTGATATTGATATATATAGAAATAGTTATATGAGTATCTGTGATTGCAACATCTATTGATTTAAAAAAATAAAAACTAATCCAGGAGACAAAGTATAAAATAAATTATACTATAAACTCCTTTTTATTATTGAAAAAAAAATTACCAGAATTAGAATATAGGAGGAAAATCAGTAAATTAAGGATTGTTTGTACAGAAAATGTGAATAATGTCCCATAATCATTATTCTGCTGGCAGTAGACGAGTAAGGTACTGCGTTCATATATGGTTACCACACCCGCATTGCATTCGGCACAGGTACATTTTGATTTGACCTCTAACTTTTTATTTGGGTAGATATGAAGTTGAAACTTATACAATGTTTGAAGCCTTTTGAACTAGGTATATCAATACCGATAGCGATGATATCCAGTGAAAATATCGTCAATTAATTGAAATTTGAATTAGTAATAAGCCAAAGTGAGGCTACTCAGGGGCCACGCAGCCACTCTGCAGAAACTGGTAAAGTGTTCTCCCAGGATGGTAGAACCCAGGTAATAATGCATGTCCAAACTCTCAGTCTCTATGATTTTAATGGCGAGTTTGTGACAGTTATTTGAGGCCTTCAATTGCAAATGGCGAGAAATATCTAATTTTCTCCTATGCTAAAATGTCATTTTGGAGAGAATTTATGATAATTTGATCTTTTTGGAGAGAAATTTGGTGATTTTTGGAAAGAGCTGGAGAGACAAATAGAGAGTTTATGAGCCATACTATTTTACTTGGGTGTTCTCCAAGATATCTTCTATTTTGGCTTCTGTTCTCAGAAAAATACATGTAAATATAGGAGGAAATTAAAGATTGTTCGCACATAAAATGTTCCATATTCTGTGGGAACAATCCTTAATTTCCTCCTATATTTACATGTATTTTGCTGAAAACAGAAGCCAAAATAGAGGATTTCTTGGCTAACACTTTACCATTTCCTGCAGTCTGGATATTATAATTCAGACAATAGCTACCTATAGATATAGCATAAGGATGTTTCCAAGTGTAAAATGTTCACTAGGTCTAGAAAGTCAAAGGACTAAGCATAGGAGAAAAATAGATATTTAAATAACTGTCACAAACTCACCAATAAAATCACTATTCCAAGTTTGGACATGCTTTATTACCTGGTAAATCCCAATTTCTATAAAAAAAAATCTGGGGTCTGTCACCGTCTGTGAAGACATTCTTTACAGACTGGTCGTTGGATTGGATATTGCAAAAGGCCAATTTAAGGCCTCAACAGTTGTCAGTTGCCGAATAAAATTCACAACTTCACCCATTATTTGCAGACTGGACTATTCATTATTGAAGATGCTTTGGAATAAAAATAAAAGTCAGAATGAAATGTTCGAGACTTAGGTATTTAGCACATTTTGCAAAATGGATGGTATTCTCTGATCACTCTGGAAAATACCTTAGGCTCTCTACCAGTCTACCAGATATTATGATAGAGCATGTCAGACATGCCCTTTCTTTCCATTTTAATGGTGAGTTAATGACAGTAATTTTCATCCCTTCTATAGTTCAATTGCAAAAAAAATTCTCATATGCTAAAATGTTATTTTGGAAATTTGGAGAGAATTTTTGATTATTTGATCATTTTGGAGAAAAATTTGGTTTCTTTTGGAGAGACAAATGAAGAGTTTATGAGTCCCACTATATTACTAACTTAGACTCTCTATTTGTCTCTCCAGTCTCCACCTATCTCCAATAAAGCTAAATTTCTTTCAAAATGATCCAAAATCATCCAATTATCATTAATTCTCTCCATAATAATATTGGGAGCAACTAGCAAGTAAAGACATTGGACCAAAAATGAACCAAGTAAAGATAACTGACCCTGGTCCGTTATCTTTACTTGCTCCTAATATTGCAGCAAAGGAGAAAATTAGATCAGGACAAACTGTAAGTCTGTAACACTGTTTAACATTACCTAGAGATATCATTTCCATGAATCCTCAAAATAAAACAGTGCTAAGTATGTCCTTGTGGTGCACCAAATAATATTTGATTGCTGTCAGTCGTAACATCACTTCATCAGATTTTCCATATTAGGTTCTATCATTCATGCAAGATCTAAACCACTAGAGAGCTACTTGTCGAGTTTTTTCAATAGCACCTTGAGATGAATTGTATTGAAAGACTTGGTAAATTCAAAGGAAAAGAAATTTCCTATTTTGCCTTTGGCTACAGTTCATGTAAAAAATCTGAATAGATTCTGATGAAGTATATTTTGATATGAAATTTTTTCAATTTTGAATTTGTCTCATATTTTGTAGACTGGAAATTCAATGTCCATTATTTATTTTGTAATTATTAAGAAGAAATAAACTTCTAATATCTCATTTTCTTCAGACTAGGTATTATATTCTTTCTCTAGGAATTCTTTTCTAAATAATATACTTGCAATGTCTAATCCATTGATTGACTTTGAGAGTACTACTGCACTTCGACAGCAGAGGCTTGAAAAGGAGAATGCACGAAAGGAAATGCTGAATAAGGTCAGTGCTCTGCTACCTGTCATTTTAATATGTGTGGTAAAAAAATGTAGGCTTTTTGATTAATATGTTCACTTCAGAATTTGGCCATCAGATGAAATTGTTCTGCAATATTTTTGATGTTTGTTCTACCAGCTTCAATAACATGTTTTTGAATTATGTGTAATTTTTTTAAACAAGCTATCAAGTTATAGACTAGTTATTGAATGAGACTGTTTGATATTTATTATCAATAGATAATTCAATAAGGTCAGACAGGTAAATTACAGCCCTTTGACTCTCAATTGCAACCCTCTCTAAATCCTGCTGAAACTAATTTATATTAAATGTATATTGCATATTAAAACAAAAATGTCTTCAAATCCTGATGAAACTAATTTATATTAAATATATGTTGCATATTAAAAGATTATTTCTCACACTATCCTTTTACACAAAAGAAACACTATGATTATTATTAGCTTTTCATTGGTTAGAGGACGAAGTTAGTTAGTGTGCTGCAATTTACCCTCTTTACCCTGCATGTACATTCTGCTAAGACTTTTCCCCTCTTAGGTAAGGAGGCAACACGAGCAGATTCAAAAGGAGAAGGAACAGAGTATTCGCAAAGGAGATGACAGTTGGATGCTGCCCTCAGTAGAAAGATCTATTGAAAAACAAACTGGTAAGAAGAAAAAGAAGGACAAGAAGAAGAAAGAAAAGAAGAAGAAATCTAAAAAGAAGAGTAGGAGGAGTAGCTCCATTAGTTCCGTGAGTAAGTTAACATTATTAATTGTGGTAGGAGAGTGTGAAGAAAGATACTCTGTTACTTGGTAAAAATTTTTAATTAATATTCACTATACAGCTTAATATATTCTTTACAATTATCTAATGATTCTCAAAATTCAATATAATAACATTTTTTGGATTTTAGAAGGTAATAATTATTCATTTTTTTTTGCATTAAATTCAACTAAAGTAGATTTGAAATCTATAGTGAAGAAAAAATGAAATAAACTCTTTATCAACCTCTTTTTATTCTAGATAGCTACAGAATGTAGCTGTGCTATAAACTATATTGTTATGAATTAGCTAATTAGCAAAAAACTTCAACTACACTGTTGTGAATCAATTGACTAAAAAATGACCACTTTTGACGTGTCAGATGGCTATCTCTAGGTATATTTCTTTTAATTTTTATTTTCAACTTCAGGGCTCTGAGGATGAAATGGAGTGGGTAGAGGAAAAGAGGGAGGAACCTCAACAGAAGAGGGAGGAGCCCCAACAAAAGAGGGAGGAGTGGATGGAGGTACGATTTTCCTTTTGAAAGTGTTACACACTCAGAAATAACTTGACTTAAAAAATTTATCACAATGCAGTAAAAGTGAATAAAACAGAACTTCATGCATTTGGTCAAGTAGCTTTGAAGAAAAAATGTTCACAGTGATGTCTCACTCAAAGATTTCCATAATTTAAATTGGTTCATGACTTGTTAACACCCACTTCCAGAGTACTTTGGGTGTCCAGTAATTGAGTGGTTATCCTACTATAATCTTTTAACTTTGTCTGCATTTGATTGAGCTCTAATTATGATATAGCTATTCATATCTTTTTATTATTTCACTGAAGTTTGGTAATTCAGTTCACTTTTTCTTTTCAATAGAAAATAAATTGAATAAAATTACTCATGTAGCTAATTTTTCTACAATTTACCAAAATATTGTACAAGTTATTCATTCTGTTGTGTATTACCCAATTTTTACCATCATTGCAGATGTCTTCCCTGTGCGGAGTTTTCTCAAGAGATGAAATGAGGATAAGAGATGGAAACAGTCGAGTACTCGACAAACAGAAGGAGAAGAATAAAGAGCCAGATAAGGTAAATGAAGGTTCCGATTAACTGATAAAGCTTTTAATATAACCTGATAGTCTTTTAGTTAACTAACAAGAAAATTGAAGATTGTAAAGAGCAGGTAGATCACTAATCTTATAAAGAGCATATAGAGCACTAATCTTTTAAAGAGCAGGTAGATCACTAATCTTATAAAGAGTATATAGAGCACTAATCTTTTAAAGAGCAGGTAGATCACTAATCTTTTCCGTGTTTTCTCAGCCTGGTTCACACGCCTTAGAGTTGAACCCCTACTTCAAGCAAGGAGGCTCAGGTCTCCCCTCACAGGAAACCACGCCTTCTGCAGGAGGAAGGGGCGTGTCCTCTGCTTGGCTGAGAAAGTCTTTTCAGAGGGCAGAGGAGCAGGCTAAGGAGGAGGGGGTACCACTGGAGGAGATAGCGGAGAAGAGATGGGGGGTGAGGCGTTGTTAATTTCCTCACTGCTGATTACTTTAGTTAGAAGTCCATTATATTTTTATTAGTTAGGTATAAGATTAAAAATCATTCGTGGATGATTTTGGAAAAAAGATATGATTTTTTTTTTAAAGAATAGATATAATTTTTTAAAATAAATTATGTTGTTCATCGTGTTTATAAAGAGAAAATAATTAATTTTTGTTTTATCAATTTTTCATCTTTTTAAACATTTATTCTTTAATAAATATTATCTGAACTAAACAGCAAAGTTATATAGCTACAACTGATAAGAAATAACTTAGCTATAGGAAGTTCTGAGTTCGATCGGAACTTCACCTTTTCGATCATATAAGAAAAATATATAATTAGATATAATTTATCTCCTAATTACAATCCATACAAATTAAAATAAAAGTTAAATTATGATTATACTTTTTCTTTATATGATCGAAAATGTGGAACCGTCCATTAACTCTAAACTTACCTTATTTGTTATTAGAATTTTTGTTATGAAGTAATATCTCCTATTTGGTGCAGTGATTTTTCTATCTTTTTCCCATAGATTTTAAGCTGAATATACTTTTTTCCAGAGTCTGGAGGTGTTCAATCAGATGTTAAGGGAGGCGGAGGAGAGAGAAGTTACTCCCAAACAAGAAGACAGACGCAGAGACCACAGGAAAGTATCTGCACAACGGAGACTCAAATCTCCGAGAGGAAACACGCGCAGATCTCCCCGGAGCCGCTCTGTCTCCAGTGACTCCGATGACAGTCACAGAAGACACAGGAGGAGAAGGAGGAGATCTCGCTGTAGATCTAGAGACAGAAGTCCTTCCAACAGACGTAGGATGATGAGACCTGGAGATGGAAAAGAAGTTAAAGACAGCACAAGGTAGGTACAGTGCTAATTTGTAAAATGTTGTCACTGTGAAATAAACTAAAATGGTGATAATTCAAAAATAGAGTATAAAATTAACACACATTGACCATGTATGCTCAGTTCCGACCAAATTTGACAGCTTGTTTAAAACCCCAAAATAATAACTTTTCAATAGTATCAAAATGTCCAAAAAAGCTTAGTTATTGAAATACAGAAACACTGATTGTGACTGATCTTGAATATATTTGAATTATTTCCTGATTATTCATGTTACTTTAGAAGTTTATATTAATATGTAGTTATTACATTAATAATTTAGAATTTATTTCAATTACAGACCTGAGGTTGCAGTTTGGGACAAGAAGTCTCTCCTCCCAAGCTCTCGGTCGTCTGCCTCTGGAGGATGGAAGAGGAGTAAAGTGGAGGCAGAAAAGAGGAGGGAAGAGAAAGTGGAGGCTGAAAAGAGGAAGGAAGAAAGTCCTGATCGTGCTAAGGTTTGTCATTTTTAATGTGAAATTTTTTAGCCCCAGGAGTCTATCCTGAAGCTGTCTGTGGTGAATGGAAAAGGGGGTGGCATCCTTTGGGCCCCGAACTGTTGTAATTTTACTAATTGCGATTGTGTTCTATCTTTTTGTTTTCAACCTTGTTTTTCCTTTTTTAACACTACTTGTAGTTTTAGAGGATAGCGCTAGGGTTATTCCTTCAACTACGAGGTCTTAGATTTTGTGTTAGGTAGACTTCATTTACTATAACCTCTTCATTTTCCTCTATCAATACCTATATAGTTAATGAATACCTATTCGGTTCTGATTTAAAAAAAATTTATGATGGTTAACTAAAGTAAATTCCATTTCGATCATGTAAGAAAAAATATATAAAAATTCTTTATTTATTATATTTTTTACGTAGCTATCCGATAATATGGAACAGTCCAATAACTCTAAAGTTATTTATTTTTCAGGTGTCATCCCCTAAGAATCTGCCATATGAAGCTCCTGACGAAGGCAAGGCACCCAAACAACCGAAGGTACTCACTGACCATGAGTTGAATCAACTGGGGGCAAAAATAATCAAGGTGAGAAAGTTAGAATAGGTATTTAACACTAGAACTGAAAAGCAGTCAATTTGACTGCTTTTTACTCCAAACATGTGTATCTCATAAATTATTATTGGTTGATTCTTGATTCTTTATATATTTTTTTAATCCTTGGAACATTTCTAACAAATATACAGAGGGCTTTTCCAATTTTCTCTCTCTTTTTTTTATCACTGTTCAATTTCGAAAATTTATGTTTTTTTTTTAAATTTTAGTTGGTCATCAAAAAATGCTTATAAATAAAAACGGAAGGAAAGTTAAAAATCCCTCTGTAGATTTGTTTAAAATGTTCCAAGGATTTTAAAGCTATCTTAGTTTTTTTCTAGCTTATGCATTCCTATCTTTTGAAATTTTTTATAAAAAAATTGAAAACTGCTTTTTTTCCGTAAACCAAAGCCGGAAGCTAAAAAATTACAAGAAAAAATGTTTTTTTTCACTAAGTTTCCAGAACAATCGGTCCACAAATAAAAAATTATTTTGAAAAAAGCGGAAATAATTCTTGTAACTACGACCAGCCATTTAATTGAACCGTCTCACAGGCCGAATTGATGGGCAACGAAACTCTTGCCAAGAAACTGAAAAATAAATTGGAGAGGTGCAGGGAGGAGTCACAGAGAGCCATCAAGGAGAGGATTGAAGGAGGAGCTACTGAAGTGGGAGGAGCTAAAGAGGAGGAGGAGGTGTTACTCACCGCTACTAATGCCAGAGGTGTGAAAATAACTTAAATAAAATAAACTCTTTTATATATTTAACGTTCAAACCTCTGTCAAGAGATGAAAATGGGTCTCTATTTTGTCTTTTTTTTAGTTATGGCACTAACGTTGCAGCCACAAAAACAAAGAAATAATTCTCATTGAACTTTAAACTTATAAAAGTTTAAATCTCTCAATGGAATACAATATATAAAGAAGGGCCGTACACACGATATAATTATTATATATTTCAGTTGGTGCGGTATCATGGATACCAACTAAAATAATTAATAAATTTTTCGTTTTTTCTTATATTCTCGTGGAAAAGTAGGAGGAGCTTAGCAAAAAGTCTGGTGGAAAGACTTAAAAAAACCCTACGTGTGTACGGCTTTTAACAGGAGTAGCTACCAACTTATTATTTAGTTAATTTTAACCTTTTAATTAGAAGCGTCATTGCCATTAAGTTACTTAATAGCTTAAAAACAATCCTCTCTAATTAAAGTAGTAGTTCATTATTTGTTTGTCTGTCTCTAGGTTTCACGAGACCAATGCCACACACTGAAGAGTCTAGGGGAAAAGTACGCCGCAAACCAAAGGCCTCTAGCGCTACTGACGGCAGTAGGGAGAACTACTTCCCTGACGATAACAAATTCAGTCTCAGGTAAGTAGCTACTGGTAGTAGGGGATGTTCCGAGTTATTGGACAGTCCAGATTTGCGGACATTTCAGGGAAAAAGTAATTTATTTCACATTGATTGGTAAATCGAAATATACCAATCAAAATTAAAGTTCAATATAAATAATTATATATTTTTTTATTGCGTGCCACAAAAAAAAAAAAAAATGTAAAATGTCAGATAACTCTGAACTGGCCTTAGCTACTTTGAGAGAAAAAAAAAAAAAAAAAAGGATGATTTGTAAGTAGTTAGCACAGTTTTGTTTAGCTAGTACTGTTCTTGTGATATTATTTAGTCATTTAAACCGATTATGAAAACCTGTCAGATATGTTAGTCAGTTTCTTTATAATCACTACTTTTTATCTTCAAAATCTCGATGTTTACTATTTTCTTGAAAATCACAAAGTTTCTTTTTCATCTTTCAGGGAAATGTTCGAGAAGGAGAAGCTAGGCACCAGTAGTGACTCTGACGCAATGTTCGTAAGGGCGGCGGCACAGGCCCACAAAGCAACTCTCGATGACGACTACACTCTCGATGATAGTTTTGTCGATAAGACTGCAGTGAGAGAAGACGCTAGTGTACAGAACTCCAGAGACAGAATGAAAGCAATTATGGTGAGTAATTGTACCTTATGTTATATACTGTTATCATTTTTAATATATTGTTCATTTAAATAATAACTGCTGATAAATTACAGATGAATACCCGTTAGTTTTTAACGGGAAAATTCACTAGTTGTAGAATAGATTAGTAGTCATCAACCCTTTATACCTCTTCAGGATCATCAGAAGAGAGAGAAGGCCCTCAGCAATTGCAGTCACTGCCTTGACAGCAGCAAACTGCAGAAGCACCTCATTGTATCCCTGGGGGGTAAGAGTTACCTGTCCCTGCCCCCCTACCAAAGTCTGGTCACTGGCCACTGTCTCATTGTTCCCAGGGAACACCTGGCCACAGGTACTCTCATTGATGAGGACACCTGGGCAGAGATGAAGGTGAGTACTTGTAGTCTGTTAGAGGGGAATACTGTAGGGCACGGGTCCCCGGACTTATTATCTCGTTGACCCCTTTATAGGATATTCCCTATCATCTACCGACAAGAATGATCATTTGTTGCTCGTTAGCAATAATTGACTCCCTTTCGACCCTTCTGTGTAGATTTTTCTTAAAAAGATGATATTTTTTCGTTAAAAACATTAAAATTGAAAATATTATCGACCCCAGTGGGTCGGTATCGACCACTTTGGGGTCCCCTGTTATAGGGTAAGTTACGAATTATCAGTCAGGTTCACATCTTCGGTTATATAACAAAAAAAAAGATTTTATGATTATTAATTAATATTTTTATTTATTATATACATAGGTTTTTTCTTATGACCAAAGATGTGAACCTGACCGATAATTTATAACTAATTCTATCAACGATCATGAATCTGTTCTGGAACACATTGGTAGCTAGCTATGGTATGTGTCGGTAATTGAGTATTTACCCCACTACCAAATTAGGCAATTGATTATCTTATATGATTTGTGTAGAATTTTTACAGTCACTGAATAAATCCAAGGAGTTGGTGTAAATAACTCTAATGATTTAGTGTATATAAATCAATAATCTAAACCTCTAACGTTTACATATGACGTCATAACTCAAACCACTGCTGTCTTCTCAGTCGTATCGTCAGTCCCTGGTTCAGTTCTTCAGCAGTCGTGACGAAGATGTTCTTTTTATGGAGTGTTGTATGCGCCTTGGTACACACCCCCACACTGTGACACACTGCATCCCCCTGCCCCGGGAAATGGGGGACCTTGCCCCCATATACTATAAGGTAACCATCTTCATATCTAAGAGTTATCCACTATAATAGCAACCTAATTTATTTTCCTAGTAGTATAACTTATAAAGAAAGCTGAATTAACTTTTAAACTTCTAACTTATTTTATTTGTTAAAGGTTCGTTCCAAGCATTTTTTTTATTGTTTTAATCAATGAGGCCAATGTTTATAATTATTTTGCTGCAAACTTCATAAAATTTGATAGCATATACCTAATTTTTATAATCTAAAGTCTACAATACTAGTTTTCCTTCCGTCTTGCTAAGTTTCAGTCTGAAGAAAAAGAATGTACACCATTTGTTTTGAATGTCAAGTAGGTAGGTATAATCAATCCAATATTAAATATTCCTGTGAAGGTATAAAATTGATAAACTTACTTTATAAACGCTTTTATACTTAAGGAAACAATTTAAATCTTAAACGTAAGACGAACATGAATTGTTTGTTTATAAAATTCAAATTAGAAATCAAAACAAAGAGTGTAAAAACTTTTTCTTCAGCGTCAGGTTAGTGTTTCGTACAATTGTTGTACACTTGGTATAAAAACTTTAAAAAAAAGCGTAGCTATATATACTGAACCGAATTTCATGCGGTTGACAGATTAATGATCCTAGACCTTAGTTCTATAATATTATATGTGAAACTCATTTTTGTCCCGAAGCCTGCTGAGGACCTCTCAAGTAGAAACTGTTATTCGGTATTTCTAATAAATTCCATTTCAACCAGTTGGTCTATTTCTAATTCTGCCTCTAGAAAGCCATTCAAGAAAGTGAGTCAGACTGTCAGAACGTTAAACTGGTGGACCTGTCAGGAAGAGACGTGAGGAGGGCTTTACCCAAAGGATTCCCTTACTTTGCTGTAGATTTTGGCAGTCAGGGAGGCTACGCCCACGTCATAGAGGATGAACAGACCTTTCCTCTCTACTTCGGACTGGTGAGTTGTTAATAGGCTTGTGACAATATGCTTTTAAAATCATTGAATAAATAGTTAAGTAAATATTGGAACATCCGAAAATACTAGATAAGACGTGCCTGCGATTAAAACGAGTGACGTCACACAAGTTGTTTCCAAATAAGAACTGTGCTATTATTCAGTTAAATGTGCATTTTCATGGAAATCAACTTATATACAATTTTGTTTTTATCACGTTTTACACTCCATTCACTTATAATATTCAACTTAATAGCCTTCAAACTCTCCAATAGAGTTTAAATGCTAAATAATGGCCATTTAATTGCAGGTAGGTTACTAGGTACCAACTTATATCTTACAAGTTTGCTAATAAGCCAACTTATAAGTGTCAGCCTGGTATTAAATATATAAAGGTTATCTAGGTACTGGAAGCTAACCAAACATTGATTATTGACATATTCCATCTATTTATTGGCCGCACCTACCTATATAATTCTAATTTTGACAACACTTCGTCTGATTTTGTGTGATGTTATTTGTTTACATCGTTTCTGAAGACCGAATCAAGTTCGCCATCTATGAATTTGAAACTTAGTATACTTCTCTATCTATTTACTATGGGCTAACCAATCACAAAGAAAATAAATAAAATAAAATTGTCTTTGTGAGAATCATTGATCACATTTTCAGTTTTTTTGCAGTCTGTCGTTGGTGGAATGTTGGACATCGAACCTCAACTTTGGCGCAAACCAAAACAAGAAAAGTTTGATGAACAGCGAAGAAAAGTCCTCAACTTCAGCAAAGAATACGAAAAATTTGACCCGGAAAATAAATAAAAGCACGACTCGTTCTCATTCATTTGTATTTTATATGACAAGATTATAATGTGATATGTATATACTATAATTAAAAGCATTGCGATATATATTAATTAATATCCTTATCTACTTTGTATACATAATATTAAAATGTTATTATATAATTAATGAACCACATTTTCGATCTTATATGATAAATGTTACATTATTTAACAAACTTTATTTGGTATCCATTTTACCAGCAGGTATCACGGATACCAATTGACTCAAGGTAAATATTATATTTTCTACCTAAAATGCGAAAACATGGAACTTATCCTAGTTACATGGCAAACATAACAGGCACTTTAAAATGTATAAATTAAGAATAATGCTAAAAGTGCTAAATTAGATTAATTGCTGAAAGATTATCATACTGTAAATATAGAGCACCAGCTTGTCTTTTTGCGTAAATAGTCCGTTATTACGGAGAGATTCGGGATTTTAATAATGCATACACAAAATATGGATAGAGTTGATGAATTCACTAAAATACATCACAATACAAAGATTGATGAAATAAAATCCCCTACCTCCTCTTTTACTAGAAATGTAAATTTGTCAGCCATTAAACTTTTGATTTAAAAGAGTAAAGAGAACATGACTCCTCGATCTGCATAATACTCTATCCATATTGCTATTAAAAGTTCTCCCTGTGTACTTTAAAGCCTAACTACTGTAAACTAAAACCTGTTGACCTTCACGTCTCCAAAATACCTTCCCCATTGTGTCCTTCATTACATCCTGGCCTTCCTGTTGACCTTCATTATAACCTGGCCTTCCTGTTGACCTTCTCATATATCTCAGGATAAGCCTTCTTAGTGTTTTTCATCTGGTCCCTGAGTTTGTCGTAGAGGGTGTGATCGAACATATCCCTGAACTCTTCCAGCGAGAGATAAGAGTCTGCATACAGCATTTGGAACCTGGACATAAGAGTGTGAAATCAACCAAATGGAAAACTAATTAAGACCAAAATAACCAAGAATGTTGGTAAGGACAGTCAAAGACACGCCCCTACCCAAATAGCCAAGACACGCCTCCCCCCCACAAAAATAGCCAAAGACACGTCTCCCCCCCACAAAAATAGCCAAAAGACACGCCTCCCCCCACAAAAATAGCCAAAAGACACGCCTCCCCCCACACACACACAAATAGCCAAAGACACGCCTCCCCCACACACACACACACACAAATAGCCAAAGACACGCCTCCCCCCCACACAAATAGCCAAAGACACGCCTCCCCCACTACACAAATAGCCAAAGACACGCCTCCCCCACTACACAAATAGCCAAAGACACGCCTCCCCCACTACACAAATAGCCAAAGACACGCCTCCCCCACTACACAAATAGCCAAAGACACGCCTCCCCCACTACACAAATAGCCAAAGACACGCCTACCCCCCCACACAAATAGCCAAAGACACGCCTACCCCCCACACAAATAGCCAAAGACACGCCTACCCCCCACACAAATAGCCAAAGACACGCCTACCCCCCACACAAATAGCCAAATACACGCCCCCTACCAAATAGCCAAGCGACACGCCCACAGCTCACCCTTTATTCTCCCTGACGAATTTCTCAATACGCCTCGTAGTCTCCACAGGTTGAAAGTTAGGAACGTTAGGCACACCGTAGATGCCTAAGTCTACATAGAGAGTATCAACTCCACCCACGGGTTGTAACTGGCCAGGCCTGGACGGTAGGATGAAGGGGCACAACCAGATGGGGTACACCTGCAATATTTACAGGGGGTTCATCATTAAATATTTAAAACAGTTCATCTGTGTTATATTAAACTGCACTTCATTATTATTAGATTCTAAACTATAGAACGACCTATAGAAATCTACAGTTTCATATATTTATAGTGATAGGGCTAGCAGCTTATTATATGGCTCAGAGTATTATTCAGTCATTTTCATTGGCTTTCTGTGGATACTTATATTAGGTAATATATCAAGTAGCTAGTTGATGTCTGAACTATTTAGACACCTATTGTGGGCACTTCACTCTATTGTCTCTACTGTCCCTATTTCTCTGTAGGCACTTCACTCTATTGTCTCTACTGTCCCTATTTCTCTGTAGGCACTTCACTCTATTGTCTCTACTATCCCTATTTCTCTGTAGGCACTTCACTCTATTGTCTTTACTATCCCTGTTGCTCTGTAGGCACTTCACTCTATTGTCTCTACTACTATCCCTATTGCTCTGTGGGCACTTCACTCTATTGTCTCTACTATCCCTATTGCTCTATTGTCTCTACTATCCCTATTGCTCTGTGGGCACTTCACTCTATTGTCTTTACTATCCCTATTGCTCTGTAGGCACTTCACTCTATTGTCTTTACTATCCCTGTTGCTCTGTAGGCACTTCACTCTATTGTCTCTACTATCCCTATTTCTCTGTAGGCACTTCACTCTATTGTCTTTACTATCCCTGTTGCTCTGTAGGCACTTCACTCTATTGTCTCTACTATCCCTATTGCTCTGTGGGCACTTCACTCTATTGTCTCTACTATCCCTATTGCTCTGTGGGCACTTCACTCTATTGTCTCTACTATCCCTATTGCTCTGTGGGCACTTCACTCTATTGTCTCTACTATCCCTATTGCTCTGTGGGCACTTCACTCTATTGTCTCTACTATCCCTATTGCTCTGTAGGCACTTCACTCTATTGTCTCTACTATCCCTATTGCTCTGTGGGCACTTCACTCTATTGTCTCTACTATCCCTATTGCTCTGTGGGCACTTCACTCTATTGTCTCTACTATCCCTATTGCTCTGTGGGCCCTTCACTCTATTGTCTCTACTATCCCTATTGCTCTGTAGGCACTTCACTCTATTGTCTCTACTATCCCTATTGCTCTGTAGGCACTTCACTCTATTGTCTCTACTATCCCTATTGCTCTGTAGGCACTTCACTCTATTGTCTCTACTATCCCTATTGCTCTGTGGGCACTTCACTCTATTGTCTCTACTATCCCTATTGCTCTGTGGGCACTTCACTCTATTGTCTCTACTATCACTATTGCTTTGTGGGCACTTCACTCTATTGTCTCTACTATCACTATTGCTCTGTGAGCACTTCACTCTATTGTCTCTACTATCACTATTGCTCTGTGAGCACTTCACTCTATTGTCTTTACTGTCCCTATTGCTCTGTGGGCACTTCACTCTATTGTCTCTACTGTCCCTATTGCTCTGTGGGCACTTCACTCTATTGTCTCTACTATCCCTATTGCTCTGTGGGCACTTCACTCTATTGTCTCTACTATCACTATTGCTTTGTGGGCACTTCACTCTATTGTCTCTACTATCACTATTGCTCTGTGAGCACTTCACTCTATTGTCTCTACTATCACTATTGCTCTGTGAGCACTTCACTCTATTGTCTTTACTGTCCCTATTGCTCTGTGGGCACTTCACTCTATTGTCTCTACTGTCCCTATTGCTCTGTGGGCACTTCACTCTATTGTCTCTACTGTCCCTATTGCTCTGTGGGCACTTCACTCTATTGTCTCTACTATCCCTATTGCTCTGTGGGCACTTCACTCTATTGTCTCTACTATCACTATTGCTTTGTGGGCACTTCACTCTATTGTCTCTACTATCACTATTGCTCTGTGAGCACTTCACTCTATTGTCTCTACTATCCCTATTGCTCTGTGAGCACTTCACTCTATTGTCTCTACTATCACTATTGCTCTGTGGGCACTTCACCTTATTGTCTACTATCCCTATTGCTCTGCGGGCACTTCACTCTATTGTCTCTACTATCCCTATTGCTCTGTAGGCACTTCACTCTATTGTCTCTACTATCACTATTGCTCTGTGGGCACTTCACCTTATTGTCTACTATCCCTATTGCTCTGCGGGCACTTCACTCTATTGTCTCTACTATCCCTATTACTCTGTGGACACTTCACTCTACTATCCCTATTGCTGTGTGGGCACTTCACCACTGGCTCCCCACCTTAACCTCCTCATGGAAGCAGCTGAGGGCAGCACTGGTGGCATCCAGGGGCACTAACATGTCCTGTATGATGTGGTTGTTCTCATAAAGTTCTTTAATCACGTCTCCCTGTGTTAGTTTCAGTAGCGAGACTTTAGGTGGAATTAACCAGCCCAAAAGGTGCCTGAAGAGAACGTTGTTGCCAAATGGAATGATGTCCTGAGTGTGAAAACAAAAATTAGAAGCTATAAAGGCATCCAAAATTTTATTACCTAATATTTAAACTGAAGTATATTTAAAATTGAAGATGAACAAAGGGAACACCTCCAGGGATAATGGAAACTTGGTAGAAATTTTACAAAAATTATTCATTATAAAGACAATTTGTGAAACTAATCATAAAATGTGCCCAAATAATATAAAGACATAGCAATGCTCTTCCCCATGCACTCCTGCCAGGTCTTTCATCAATCATGAAGTGTTGCAGTACAAAAAATTACATTACAGCTATCTTTAACCAAAATGCGTGAAAACGATTTTTTTCAAAGTTCTCAATCCTTCAGTAATAGCTACATAGGGAATAAAAAACTTCAAACCCTCATATCTCAAAAAGTATCACTTTCAACAAAAAAACTGTTAGGATTTTCGGATTCCATGGACAAAAGTACGTAAAAAAAATTAGTCTAAATTAAATTTGGTGGGGGTGGTCAAATGGGAAAGATCCCTCATATTAATTAAATCACTCTATAGTTTCAAGTTATTATTTATTATGAAGTTAAGTAGCCGAACTAATCTGATAAACCTAAGAATTTGAAGATTTATAGATGTTCTAGATTTCAAATGTGACCACCAATCCTGAGGATTCAAAATAAGCTACCCGTACCTGCATTTCCCAGAAAATAGACCGGGTGTGTCTGTGGTAGTAGTGTCTCAATGGGATGTACTCCACATGGCGCCCCGAAGAGAGGAACCCCTCAACGTGTTTGTAGAACCAAGGCTTGTAGTACCTACCTATGGAGTTCAACTGGAGAGGAGGGAAGGAAATGATTCACAGGCAGAGTTATTAAGTCATTTAACCCGTACACGGTTGCTCAACTTTAACTTTGCTGATGTGCCACATCTACAGATTGCTGTCCAAAAATAAGGCCACCCTCCATGTACGGGTTAAGAGGCAACAACGAGAAGTTTTAATGGTTAAATAGCTTCAGTTTCCAAGTTATCGAACAGTTGTACATTTTCGATCATAAAAGAAAGAAATAGTTTAATATTTCATCTCATCTCTTTTTCGAAGAAAATAATTTTCCATCAAAAAACAAGAATCCCCTTAAGGGGTCATAAACACGCAGAGTTTTTTTATCAATATTCCAACTAAAATAAATAATAATTATATCGTTTTATTTATATAATTCAAAAGTCTCGTGGAAAAAGTAGGAGGATCTTAGCAAAAACTCTGGTGGAAAGACTTAAAAAACTCTGCGTGTGTACGGCCCTTTAAAATGGTTTAGTGAATCACCTTGCCAGGCTCGACAGAGTTCTCCATGTTCCCCACCATCACCACCCCTGACTGTTCAGTGAAGGCCAATGCTTCCACAAACTGGTTGCCCTGTTCCTGCCGAGTTACTGCGCTAAAAGTGCCTATGAATTCCTCTTTGCTGTGACAGGGTATGTACTCAAGTCTCACGAACCTGGGGAAATGGAGTGGTGAGTTAGAATGCAGAATGGGAGAGTTTGTTTGCACCAACGATTTATAATGTGAAAAACTTTAATGAAAAAAAATAGAAAAATAGAGTTAAATACGTTTATTTAGACATTATAATATCAAATATGAAAATATTAAAAGGAGAATTTTTTCATTTCAACATTATACTTTGTTTATTTATTTTTATCAGTTCTCCAGCCTGTATTACCCACCTGCGTAACAACCCTAATAAATAATTTAACTCACCTTAGTGCAGGTATAATTTTAATTTCCACAGCAGTGAGAAAACCAAGCGTTCCATAAGACCAAGGAACGCAGTAGAACAGATCAGAGTTCTCAGTCTGAATAAATAACAGTAATTATTAGTTCAGTACGAAGGAAATAATGTTTTCTCCACAGTGAACACATTTCAATATTTTGATTACTTTTTAAAAAACCTATAAAAAATTTCACAGGGATATTTTCGCATCTCTTTACCCTACAGTAAAATTAAATTATGAAGACCGAATTTAACAATTTTGTTAGTGTTTATGGTACAAGAAGTTCACATCGTGAGCAATATTTTGAAACATATTTTCCCAGATTGTGATATCATTAAAATGTCTACTTTTTTAAAAAATATACAAAAACTAATCAATTTGAAAAAGGTGTGTACTTTAGGCAAGTTTGTGGTGTACCACACATGGTACACTTTATCTCAGCGTGTCAAGAGCAACAATCTATACTGTCAGTGTAAAAGAGCCGCGTCCGTCCGTCCGTGTCTCACTTTCATTACGAAATACACTTTAAAAGGACAAATGGTAAATTCCTTTAGTACCTACGTGCAAGCGTAGAAAACATGATAGGAATTGTTCATCTGCGTGTACGTATATTAGGAGTTTCCTCATTGAAAATATTCAAACATTATAGATTTCTCAAATGAAGCTGTAGTTTGTTGTATCTGCTAGTTTGTTGTATACACACCACTTATATACATACTAGTGTACTTCCCCATTAAACTTAATGGGGTATCAATTGTAAAAGAAATTAGAAGTAGATATAATTTCAAAAATATATATCTGAAGAACATATTAAAAAAAAATGTATGTAAAAATTTGATGATAGAATTTATTTTTCTAATCTTTTTCGTGTATCTAAACAAAAAGTTCTGTAAAAAATTGTGAAAAATATGTGCCCAAAAAATTGTGTCAAAAAAAAATGAATCCAAAAAAAAATTTTTTTTTATATATATTAAATGATAAAGCGTTACATTTTTCTAGCAACCAACCAAAAGACAAAGACACACTGTGTATTAGTATATAGTATACATATATCTGATCTTCTTCCCTGTTTCGGTGATATTTTCCCTTCATTACTTCAATACTAATTTATGTGTAAAAGGGGGAGTGCTGCCCCCCAAACCCCTCTGCCAGGTCATTAAACAATCATGAAGTGTGCAATACAACAAACTAGCGGATACCACAAAAACTACATTACAGCCATATATTTAAAATTCTTCTAAAAGAGAAATTTTCAATTTCGCGTTTCATCAGTAATAGATAAGGAACAAATAACTTGAAACCCTCTTCGCTGAAAAAGAAGTACCTAGTTTCTACAAAAAAACTCATGATTTCAAGTTTCCATTTTGACCAAAAATTATTATTCAGATACAAATTATAAAACTCGACAGTTTTAAGCAATCTTTATAGAATAATGGTAGACTATAAACAGTTTTCTGAAATAAAAATAAAATAAAACTTTTATTCCCAATATATATATAATATATATGTAGCTATGGTTAGATTAGCAATTCCCTATTTATGTACGTGGGTACGTAGCTACAACATAAATTTACCAGAAAAATTAATAATTTGTAGCATGAACTAATAATCATGGCTACGAAGCGCAATAGCAATAATATATAATTTAAAAAAATAATTATTATTTTGGCTTTTAAAAGATAAAAAAATATTTCACGTTAAATCAGTGGCTATATAGTGTATAATATGTACTTAGATTAATTATAGGAAAAGGAACTAGTACTTGCTACAGTTAAACTCTGCATAATTTAGGTACTGTACTTACTACAGTTAAACTGTACATTTAGTAACTATACTTACAGTTAACCTGTAGATAATTTACCTGGGAGCAGGTGACCACAGAGCCATCTGCAATGACTAACTCGAAACTAACACAAATGTGCTGAAAAAGGCCAACTTTGTGGGAAGAAGTCTCTATACCTGTGCCCATCACCAGCCCACCTGAAAAGGGGGAAAACGGGTAATAAAGCCTTATATTGTATATGTAAAAAACAGGCAACAAACTGTACGTTTGTAGAAAGAGAGCATTAAATAAATATTAAATAAAGAAATTATTTATATTTGATAACGGAATTATTAACTCCGTGCCAAAGTTGAAGAAAATTACTCAACAAAATTTGCACTTGTTTTTTAATTAATATTGATTTATCAGTAGTAATAAATATTATTAAGGTTCAGTGACTGGACAAGTAGTGTTATTGGGGCAAGCTTCAATGTAAGCCGGTTAGCATAATATGGTATCTTACTGGTATAACAACCAGCCGCTTAGTGTGACCGGTCATAATTATCGCAGTGTTCTGCGAGCCCTAACCTACTGTCAAGTCGTCCATCTCTGGAACCACAGGAATGGTCCAACCCATGTCCACGAGTAGGGCAGTTAGTTGTCCCATGGACACAAGTGGCTCACACTTCACTGTCTGAAAAAAATTAGGAAAAAATTTAAAAAAGAAAAAGTTATTTTCGACCACAAGAAAAATGTACACTAAAATTATTTAATTGGATTTATTTAAAATAAAAGTTGAGCAACAACTAGCTATGTATTATTTCTTATTTGATCGAAATGTGGAACCGTCGGATAACAATGAACGTATAGTAAGTTGTCAAATCTGATATTAAAGGTCCTCTCCAAGCAAATTTTTTTTATTGCTTAAATCAACGAGGCTAATGTTTCTTATAATTTTACTGCAAACCGCATAAAATTTGATACCATATTTTTAATTTTATATGCTTTTAAAGATTTTTATAATCCAAACTCGACAAAACCTACTTTACTTCCAACTTTCTAATTTTCAGTCTGAAGAAGAAGAATGTACACCATTTGTTTTGATTGTCAACTAGGTATTTGGTTTAATAAATATATTTATTATTCGTTTAAAGGTTTAAATTTGGATAAGCTTATTAAAGAAACGTTTATATACTTTTAGAAACAATTAATATCTTAAAAGAAGGCCAAAAACGTATTGTGTTTAAAAATCTAAATTTGAAATCAAAACAAAGAGTGTATAATCTTCTTTCTCAGCGTCAGGTTAGAGATTCGCTCAATTGTTGCCCACAGAGTACTAAAAAACTTTAAAAGCAAATAATAAATATTTACTAAACCAAATTGTATGCGGTTTGCGGGATAATGCTCGTAAACCTTAGTTCTATAATATTATGTAATAAACTCATTTTTTTCCCGGAGCCTGGAGAGGACCTTTAAACAATTTAAACCTATTCAATGTTTTTCTTTTAAACCTATTCAATGTTCTTCTTTTAAACCTATTCAATGATCTTCTTTTAAACCTATTCAATGATCTTCTTTTAAACCTATTCAATGATCTTCTTTTAAACCTATTCAATGATCTTCTTTTAAACCTATTCAATGATCTTCTTTTAAACCTATTCAATGATCTTCTTTTAAACCTATTCAATGATCTTCTTTTAAACCTATTCAATGATCTTCTTTTAAACCTATTCAATGATCTTCTTTTAAACCTATTCAATGATCTTCTTTTAAACCTATTCAATGATCTTCTTTTAAACCTATTCAATGATCTTCTTTTAAACCTATTCAATGATCTTCTTTTAAACCTATTCAATGATCTTCTTTTAAACCTATTCAATGATCTTCTTTTAAACCTATTCAATGATCTTCTTTTAAACCTATTCAATGATCTTCTTTTAAACCTATTCAATGATCTTCTTTTAAACCTATTCAATGATCTTCTTTTAAACCTATTCAATGTTCTTCTTTTAAACCTATTCAATATTCTTCTTTTAAACCTATTCAATATTCTTCTTTTAAACCTATTCAATATTCTTCTTTTAAACCTATTCAATGTTCTTCTTTTAAACCTATTCAATGTTCTTCTTTTAAACCTATTCAATGTTCTTCTTTTAAACCTATTCAATGTTCTTCTTTTAAACCTATTCAATGTTCTTCTTTTAAACCTATTCAATGTTCTTCTTTTAAACCTATTCAATGTTCTTCTTTTAAACCTATTCAATGTTCTTCTTTTAAACCTATTCAATGTTCTTCTTTTAAACCTATTCAATGTTCTTCTTTTAAACCTATTCAATGTTCTTCTTTTAAACCTATTCAATGTTCTTCTTTTAAACCTATTCAATGTTCTTCTTTTAAACCTATTCAATGTTCTTCTTTTAAACCTATTCAATGTTCTTCTTTTAAACCTATTCAATGTTCTTCTTTTAAACCTATTCAATGTTCTTCTTTTAAACCTATTCAATGTTCTTCTTTTAAACCTATTCAATGTTCTTCTTTTAAACCTATTCAATGTTCTTCTTTTAAACCTATTCAATGTTCTTCTTTTAAACCTATTCAATGTTCTTCTTTTAAACCTATTCAATGTTCTTCTTTTAAACCTATTCAATGTTCTTCTTTTAAACCTATTCAATGTTCTTCTTATAAACCTATTCAATGTTCTTCTTATAAACCTATTCAATGTTCTTCTTTTAAACCTATTCAATGTTCTTCTTTTAAACCTATTCAATGTTCTTCTTTTAAACCTATTCAATGTTTTCCTTTTAAACCTATTCAATGTTCTTCTTTTAAACCTATTCAATGTTCTTCTTTTAAACCTATTCAATGTTCTTCTTTTAAACCTATTCAATGTTCTTCTTTTAAACCTATTCAATGATCTTCTTTTAAACCTATTCAATGATCTTCATTTAAACCTATTCAATGATCTTCATTTAAACCTATTCAATGATCTTCTTTTAAACCTATTCAATGATCTTCTTTTAAACCTATTCAATGATCTTCTTTTAAACCTATTCAATGATCTTCTTTTAAACCTATTCAATGTTCTTCTTTTAAACCTATTCAATGTTCTTCTTTTAAACCTATTCAATGTTCTTCTTTTAAACCTATTTAATGTTCTTCTTTTAAACCTATTCAATGTTCTTCTTTTAAACCTATTCAATGTTCTTCTTTTAAACCTATTCAATGTTCTTCTTTTAAACCTATTCAATGTTCTTCTTTTAAACCTATTCAATGATCTTCTTTTAAACCTATTCAATGATCTTCTTTTAAACCTATTCAATGATCTTCTTTTAAACCTATTCAATGATCTTCTTTTAAACCTATTCAATGATCTTCTTTTAAACCTATTCAATGTTCTTCTTTTAAACCTATTCAATGTTCTTCTTTTAAACCTATTCAATGTTCTTCTTTTAAACCTATTCAATGTTCTTCTTTTAAACCTATTCAATGTTCTTCTTTTAAACCTATTCAATGTTCTTCTTTTAAACCTATTCAATGTTCTTCTTTTAAACCTATTCAATGTTCTTCTTTTAAACCTATTCAATGTTCTTCTTTTAAACCTATTCAATGTTCTTCTTTTAAACCTATTCAATGTTCTTCTTTTAAACCTATTCAATGTTCTTCTTTTAAACCTATTCAATGTTCTTCTTTTAAACCTATTCAATGTTCTTCTTTTAAACCTATTCAATGTTCTTCTTTTAAACCTATTCAATGTTCTTCTTTTAAACCTATTCAATGATCTTCTTTTAAACCTATTCAATGTTCTTCTTTTAAACCTATTCAATGTTCTTCTTTTAAATCCATTAAATGTTTTTCTTTTAAACCTATTCAATGTTTTTCTTTTAAACCTATTCAATGTTTTTCTTTTAAACCTATTCAATGTTCTTCTTTTAAACCTATTCAATGTTCTTCTTTTAAACCTATTCAATGTTCTTCTTTTAAACCTATTCAATGTTCTTCTTTTAAATCCATTAAATGTTCTTCTTTTAAACTTATTCAATGTTCTTCTTTTAAATCCATTAAATGTTTTTCTCACCCTCTTCTCCACGTTGACTTCCAGTACGTCCACCATATTGACATTAATTTTAGTGAATATCTTCTTGTACTTTGGTTGCCTGAAGCTGATGGTTTGCCATCCGGGCCTGGCGGTGCACATGTGACCCTTCTGCCCCTCATCACTCCACTTTCTTACCTGGGGGAGTGGGGGGTTGAGATTAGGCGTGGAGGGTTGAGATTAGGTGAGAGGGGTTTCAAATTAAGAGTGGGGGTTTGAGATTATTAGCAATTAGGCATTAGAGGGTCGTCTACTGTTACCCAAAGGCCAAATAGCTGACGTCTATGAGAAATTAGGTACAAGGAACTGGAAGAAGCAGTCGGAAAGAAAAGTGGCTTCATGAACAAAGTCACCTTCCACTATCGGTGACCGTGCTAATGGATGCAGAATGGAGTAGCTACTCCATGAATGCAGTCACTCACCAAGGAATGTGACGAAAAGCGACACAATCAATAATAAAATGAAGAGGTGATAGTAAATGAATCTTTTGAGCCTACTTAACACAAAAATCTAAGACTTTGTAGTTGAGAGCATACCCTAGAGCTATCTTCTAAAACTGCAAGTAGCGTTAAAAAAGATGGAAAGACCATGTGATGAGGTACCATTCACTGTACCTGTTGTTGAACTTTAGCCACTTTATTGGCGTGTTGTTTGGGTGCACTATTCAGCTGGAAGATCAGCCAACTCCTGGCGTAGTAATACACGTCATATACAGCTGAGATAGGCAGCAAGAAGAGCACCACAAACACCCATCTGAAAGAGGAGGAGGCGTTAGAAAGATTCCTGGAACCAAGCAGTAGTTCCCAGACTATCATTTCTCACGAATCAAAACAGAAAATTACTCAAGATCCATGAACCACATTTCATATTTAATTACAACTTCATCATATTGTTATATCATGTAACTTTTATATTAATCTTTTTCTTTTTAAATGAATAAACTATATTGAAATGCCATTTTGATAATAATAATAAATTATATAACTACTAGAAATGGTCTAAAATGCCACGAACCAAGAGGGGTTCGCTGTTACACTCTTCTGCGCAAAAACAAATACGCACAAACGAACGCACTTCTGGGACCCTGCAATATTAGATTACATACTCTATATACTTACTGTACAGCAGGTTGAAAACTTTTATCATGGCATCCGTACACTGCACAAACAACCATGGCAAAATCCTTGTATTACAAATAACTATTTAACCCGCTGTATAATATATAGAGTGTGTAATCTAATATTGCAGGGTCCCAAAAGTGCGTTCGTATGTCCTTATTTCACAACAAAACTGTAATTCATATTGATATGAACCTGTGCAATTCCCTACCTTGCAGTTAATATACCTTGTTCACAGCGGACCACATTGGGAAACCCCTGCTATAAATGCTATATATATATATGCTTTTTCTTTAATAGATGCCCGTTAGAAGATACCTTAAGACAGGTAGGTAGAGAATGAACTTTAATAAACAAAATTCACACCTTTTGAATCATCGAAATGAACGTGTAGAAAAAATTAAATCTACAAAGTAGCTACGGGGCAGCAAACTTAGTTAATATAATTAAAGATGAGATTACATATTTTCATCATTTAGAGTTATGTTAAATAGATCCTATAAACATAAAGCAGCCTTTATAACTCAATATAAAATAAACTAAAACCCGATTACCAAAATGTTTATCGTACATTTGGCAGCTGAATTGGAACGAGTCGGTACATCTCATCGAGAAGATTCTCAATCACGGATATCTTTTTGCTATAAAACTATCACTATGTGTAAGTAAGTAATATGAATTATCATCATCCTTATGAGGATATTCAACTGCAAACAAAAAATCAATAATACTTATAAAAAGTGGCAATGACTGTGCAATTTTTTATCCCATCATCTTAACCTTCAAGATGTGACCTTCGGAAAAAAGTTTTTCATTCTATTTCATGAATGACTCAAAAAATGCCTTACGAGCTCTTATTTTCAGACTGCATTGTAGAAAATCACTATGCAGTCTAGACAGCAATGCACTTAAAGTTTCACAGCATAACAGAAAATTACTGCATTATTATTTGCAGGGTAAGTTCCGAGTTATCGAACGGTTCCACATTTTCGATCATATTTATTATAATTTAATATGTACAGAGGATAAATTAAATTATAGATAAATAATAATGTATTTTTTATGGTCGAAAATGAGGAACCGTCCGATAAGTCTAAACTTACCCTAATTGATGCAGTTTTAAACTTTTAAGTTATTTAAATAAAATGAATTGGTAAATATGAGCTGACTGAGCACACGCTCATTGGTGTATGAAAAAGTATTAATTACCGTATGCGATGAAATCGCCAAATAAAAATTCCTTTATTTTTACGGTCCGAAAAAAATTCAGACCGTAGAAGTAAATGATGATTAAATTCGGACTGTAAAAGTAAACCATGATTAAATTCGGACCCAAAAAGTAAACCATAATTAAATTCGGACCGTAAAAGTAAATCAATTAAAATTTCTTACGGCATAACTAAATAAACTATTCAACTTAATTCAACTTTTTAATTCATTTCCATTTTACAACATTTAGGCTTGCAAATATAATAGGCGTTGATCAATATAACAAACTCATAGAATTTCTTATTCAGAAAAAAAAAAATTGGCTATTTTTAAATATTCAAGATGTAAAGATCCTTCTTTGAATGCGAGTTGTTTTTATATACAACCTATAATAAATAATAAATCCTGAATAAAGTGCATCAAGACCAAATTCGGAGCGAAAAAATTCAAATGCTAACCAATTAAATTAATCCTAAATATATTTTAAGAATTATTTCCAAGTGCCCAATCTGAAATATCAATTCATTATACTAAGAGCACACAACAATTGAAATAAAGATTTAAACGAATGGCCCGTGAAAGTACGGTACCACCCCCTTCCCCCCACCCACCTGTAGTTGATGATGACATATTTAACAAAGTCATTCCAGCAGCTGCTGCTGCTTGAATTCTTGCCAGATTCCACTTTCTGATAATCAGTCATTTTTCTCCGGTGTAATTAGTAGACGATTTATTAACATCTATTTAAACAGGACTAACTTTTTCAACGCATCTTAGAGGTAAAAACTGTTGGCAAGATGGAGCGTTAGAGAAAGAGGGGGCAAATACTCTATTATCGGCACTTTCATATGCCGGTTAAGTATTACAGTGCTTAATTTTTGGTAGGGTGAATTCCGAGTTATCGAAAGGTTCTGAATTGTCGATGGTATAAGATAAAAAATATAATTTAACATTTTAACCAGTAATTTCAATTGGTATCCATGATACCTGCAGGTATCATGGATACCAATTTTACATAAAGAATCTTTATATAAATTTATTTACGACAATTAGATGAGTAATTATTATTTTACAATTAAATTTAATGGAACTTCGGTAAATTAATAGTTATAAGTTATAACATGTCACTAAAAATCAGTCTAAATTGCAAAGAATAACAAAAATCTACAATGGGGTCAATGCTCAATTGCCGACACTACATTATTACCGATTCATCCAAAAATTTTAACATAATATAAAATAATGTAGACACTGGTTAATTCAAAGAAATTCCTATCCAATAAGAAAATCATTCCACGTACTTGATTGAAATAAATACTAACGGAGTAATTAGTTAGCCGTTATAATGACTTCTACTAACATATCTACCTTGCTCTAACTAACTACGAAAAGCTAAAATTAAACATAGCATTGGCATGCTATGAACAGATTTACCTGAACATAGCGTGTTTCTTTAAGTATAAGTGGCACGCTATCCCAACATGCATACCTAACTCAATTAATGCCAATCTATTACGTAAAGATAAAGGGTAATAAATTCAATTAAGCTATATGAACCTAATAAAATAATAGACAGATGCATTATCTCCTTACCTGACCTAAATATTTGTGTGTGTTTAGACAAAGCGCTTCTTTCCACGTGATGGCTAATAAGTGAAATAGAGCGAAAAGATGGGTATGTTGCTAAAGGTTACGGCCCTAAAATAACCCTATTTAATGTTCTATCCTTCTTCAAAAAGGTCACCAAACGGATCAATGTAGTGACAATGACAACATTATCTGTAAATAATTAACAGTAAGAGTGTCTAAGATGATGATGTAGAACCTTCTGCAGCTCTGCCTACATCTTCTACACGAATGGCGCGAAATGCTCACCGGTGAAGAGCGTCTAAGCCACACCTACCACCTTACCCTGCCAGCGCTCGACACAAACTAAAATATTTGTTGGGCATGGTTCATTTTCCTGAAATAGGATAAAAGAAATAGTACTGCATTGAAATTAACAGACTGCGGCATACTCAACTATATGTGTTCCGCGCAATTTACTGAGTTGCACACTCTATAGATTGTGCTGCGCGTTTTTAACACTCTAAAGTATAATGCCTAGAGTGTGCGCTAAATACCTTCATAGAATTTATTTCGAAATCAAGTACTGATATACCCCCCCCCCTGCCAGGTCATTAAACAATCATGAAGTGTACAGAGTACAGTACAACAAATTAGCGGATACAACAAACTACTTTACGTTAAGACTTTTGAAATAATATTAATATAAATGTGTGGAGATTACTTTGAAAAATTCAACAAAGATGACAAGAAATAAATGAATATTACTTTCAAACTCTCAAGATAAACGGCCGTAATGTGGTTTGATTTATCCGCCAGTTCGTTGTATTGCACATTTCATCATTGCTTGATGACAAGGTAGGGGGCTTCGGGGGGCAGTTTTCATCCCCCTGATACACATATATCAGTAGTATTTGATTTCAAAATAAAAAATTGAAGGTATTAATATACGCTCGATAAGAGGGAGTTAAAGGGGGTTAAAAAAACTCGCTGCAACAGTGCAAATTGCGCGGAACATGTGCTTATTAGTGGTATAACCCGCAGCTACGTTTTTATCTAAACGTTTTGATGATCGATCGCGATGTCTACCTGATGTTTTGATTAGTTGAAATATTCATCATTACAAGTATACATCATTAGTAGAAGTTTATGCTACCTTTATTCCATTTCAACAGGATATAACCAATTAGGCCTATATTGTCTACAAGCGATATCGAGGCCATTGTCTGAAGCTTCGTTTGTTTATTCAGCCAAACGTAAAGGCCTGTTTACACGCTACGATAAATTGGAGCGATTTATCGTAATGAAGAGGTTGTTGCAATTTATTAGTACGTGTAAACAGGTGATCGTAGCGATTTATTGAAGTTGGAATTGGATTGTGTGATTGGTGCCAGCAGGCTCAAATTGATACGAATCGTAACGATAAGTTTGAACGTGTAAACAGGGTTCCAATAAATCATTGCAATCTAACTCAATATATAATGCTAAACACTTCCAAATGCAGACCATCATAATGTTTCGTCCATGACGGCTAGTGAAAAATAAAAGTATTGGAGTAAAAATTGTTGCGTGTAAACACTGTCTCAATCATCTGATAAATTGTTGCGATCTCTGTGTTCAATAAATCGCTCCTATTAATCGTAGCGTGTGAACGGGCCTTAAGAGATATTACCCTTGTACGATACCAAGCTAGGATTAGTTTCTAGTTATCGGACGTTCCCACATTATCGATCACAAATAAAATATAATAATAGTTATTTAACTTTATTTTAATTATTATATAAAGCTATTTTTAAAATAATCGAAAATGTGGAACAGTTCGACAACTTGAAATGTATTCTAAGGATAATAATAAAAAAAATTGAAAAATTCTATTACGTAATACTATTTTATTTACGGTATCAAGGAGGTAATTTCAACTAAAATTGACTATTTCATTATTTGCAGTTCATTACTTGCTCTAGTTAAATGATGATAAAAAAAACAATTGCAAATTTGGATGCATAATTTTCTTACATTTTTCTAATTTAGAGAGAAGTCTTTTTTTTCTTTTCAGTTTGGGTATTGCACTTAGTAGTTCTACATCAGTCCTACAAGCTACAGCAATCCTGCAGGCTACAGCAGTCCGATGACTCTTTCAGCAGTTCTACAGCAGTCCTGCAGCAGTCTAATTCAAATAAAGAACAAGATTGTCTTTCGTTTAGCCTGGAAATTTCTAGATTGAGAATTATTTTCTATTTACTTAGGAATGAACCACTTACAATGAATCATAATTAAATTGTTTATTTTGATTATGATAAACCCATTCATTATTCTCTATGATCAAAATACAAGCTATGAGAAATAGAGTGTTTTTTCTTCTAAGAATTATGTGACCAAATAATAGGTACACGAGGAAGAAAATTAGCATTGTAGATGTGCCATTGTTGGTTATTCATTGTGCAATATATTAACATAATAACATCTATTGGCCATTCACCTGTGAGGGACATAGAAGAAACTGAATAAACACCATTAATACGTAACAACCATTAATACCACTGAAACAACCATCAATACGTTACAAACCATTAGTACGTCAAAAACAACAATAATACGTCAGAAACAACCATCTATACGTTAAAATAACCATTAATACACCAGAAACAACCATTTAAACCGTCAAAAACAACCATTTATAAGTCAAAACAATCGTTAATTGTATTATAAGAACGTTTTGTTTTAAATAAAAAATATATTAATTAAATTCTAGTTGAATAGGTATTGCCCAAAATGTCTACCACGTCACGCCAGACAATTCTACAGAGATAATTACCTGATCAGCTAATCTTTTCCTTAGGCCTGAACTTTGTGCTTATACTCCAACCAATTTTCTCCTGTAATGAGATGTAAATATAATATTTCCCACTAGATAGAGTCTGATAAGATTTTGATTAGGTAGCCTATCGCAATGACTAGGCCTAACCGCCTAGTCACCTAACGAGCGCACGTGACTGACTACTAAATTGTCTCACGATTGTTGTTAGATACATGTGCTACCTATCGCTGTGATTATTTTCGCAATGCTAAGTTACAATAGTTATTATATTATCTATCACAAAAAACAAAGGAAAATTGATAAGATACGCACTTGACTAGGTATGTAGATCTAGGCATGACCTACCTACTACCTATGTATGTAGTTTTCTAGATATTCTTTGGATTATCCTAAATGCACAAGTCTCTATTAAAGTTACATACTACTTAAATAGTCGATTTCTAACAATATAATATATCTACGATTTATACATATATGTACTTATAATTAAACTGGAAGATCTTAGGACTTAGATTGTACTACAGACCGATCACATGGAAGAGGAAACTGGGTGATGGTTATCATTTTCAGTTCCTAAGTAGGTAATGTGAAAGGTTAGTGAAAATAAAGAAAATAATGTTTGTATAGAACTTATGTAAAATTAATTTTGAACTCCAAATGAATAAGTAATTTAAATTTACAGATATGTTATACCTTGATTGTCGAACTCTACATTCTCAAAAAAATGAGTACAGGAGAACCAAAGATATTATACTAATTATGTATTATACTACATAGTATAATATATTTGGCAGATGTCCACGAACGTCCGAGAATTTAGGATTTGAGAGTACTGTTCGGATTCAAAAAACTCTTATGTAAGTATTAGACTTCAGGATAGATTTTAAAACGTAATATTCAATCTTATCTGCTCCTTTACATAGTACATACAGTGTGCTTCTTCCATTATTAGTATTACCTACCATTTCAATAGAACAGTTTTTGTCTACACCTGGTGAGGTGAGCTGAGATGAGGGGAGGGAATGGTGGGTGGTTTAATGTGGTTGGTGGATACATGGATGAGGTGGGACTTGGCAGGCAGCAGGTGAGAGACATCTCCATGGAGCAGATTGTGGAGAGGATAAATGAATTATGACATTGTAGATGGCGAGAGGAAGTGAGAGTGAAGCGTACTTTGAGACATTATTATGAGATAAAGGACAGGATAGGATAATGGGTGTCCGGAAAACTGCCGAAGCGGAAAACTGCCACTCACTTAATGGAAATTTATGTATTTTTTGACTTTTAAGAAATATAATTTAGTTATAAACACATTCAAAGAACATTTTAATTTAAGGAAAAATGGCGTTAGCCCATCGTTAAGAGGTTAAGGGGATATTCATTTTTACAGTTATAACTTAAGTTTATAGATATTGGTTTGCTTAATATTCAAAGGAAAATAATATTTCAACAAATCTACCTTATTAAACACACAGTAAATCAAACTTCAGTACACACAAGGAAGTCATAATTACCACTTTTTACTTATTTGACATGTCACGTACATTTTAAAAACATGTTAAGTTACGTATATATATGGTCCCTTGTTTTTAAATTCCTATATTGATGTCAGCAGTATAGTATTTTAAACGTTTTCTAAAGAAGATTTTAGTTTTTAATTTCTATTTTTTATTTCATTTATATCTTTAATATTTATATAATAATGCATTTTACATATTATTCTAATAAATTTTCTACATTTAACTATTATTTTTGTTTTGTATACTAAGTAAGAAGGAATGTCCCTTAACTCCTTAACGAAGGGCGAACGACATTTTTATAAATTAAAATGTTATTATTGACTAAAGTCATTAAATGGCCAGTAAGTGACTGGCAGTTTTCCGCCAGGCAGTTTTCCGTGTACCGCTGTTCAGTGCAAAGGCGGACTGTCTAAGTTTGAATTGGAAAAGGAGGTTTGTTGGAGGTGAGACAGCTTGTGGTGTGTGTGAGTTAGGGGAGGAGACGTTGGATCATTTTTTGGTTGTGTGTGAGGGTCTGAGGGACTTGAGAGTGAGGTATGGGGGAGGGGGGCAGAGAGTCTTGAGCAGGTTTTGTGTTTTGGGAAGAAGGGAGATGGGATGAAGGCCTACTTGAAGGAGGCTTGGGTGGTGAGAGAAAAATCACAAATTGGTGGAATATATATATAGGTGTGGGGGGCTGACGGTGGGGTTGAAGCATCTATGCCGTTAGTCCTGGATGGCGTTGTGAAGCCGATACCCAATAGGATACTGGACTGTACCTTCAAATACGTTTTCAATAAGTTCATGTTCATGCACAAAAGTCAGAGTAATTTGAGAGGCTGAGACTATCTGTATTATATTCTAATTCTACATATCGAGTAAGATACCAATTATATTAACCCTTTCGACCCCACCGGGATAATGTCCCACCTTATTTCATTTATATAAAAAGGGGCTTAAATGTCACATAAATGCCTTGAATCAGCTTACAACACCGTGTTGTAGTGACTCTTGTGATGTTGCCGGATATGTATAACTACTAATTGTGAATTTCCAGATACCAATTTAATTGCATCAAAGATCGCCATATTGACGGAGGTTCCAGGTGCTAATAAAAAAATGAGTTAATTTATGATATTTATACAGTTTTATTAATATGGGAGGTATTCTCATGATAGAACGACCTTTATAAAATAATTTTACATGATTTTTAAAGTTTTTGTAATTCGTGAGTTGTATATATTCAATACTTGTACGGATTGGGATTTATTGTCTCAATTGGACTTACTATTACAATGAATATCTCACTTGTATTATACAGAGGAAAATATATTCCAATTGTACGCAAAATTGTACTTTACTGGTCGAACTAATTTAGCAGATGTATCAAAACTAGATAACTACAGAACAAATCAGTAGTTTGATCCTGCTGGTCCAGGAGCCTATATAGTGGGACAATAGTCACAATACATCCCAATGGATACTGCAAGTGTGATCATATGTCCCATAAAAAAACAAGAAAATAACTTCACAGATCGATTAAGAAGCCTTCAAACATGTCGTAAATTAAAAAAAAAAATGTAATAAATAGTTACACAAGGTTCAGAACAAATATCGGCGCGAAAGGGCTAATAACATTCTGAATTTCTGATTGATGCCATATGAAATCTGCATCGAAATTTGGAGAGTCAAAAAATAGACCAAAACCACGAGCGTCTAAATTTCCATCTGCCTAACTTATTTAGCAAGATTAATTAGAAATCACGATAGAATTGCATTATACTCTTTGAAGGGTGTGATCTACCAGCTTCCTAGATAATTGCAGCCTAGCTTCTATACCATCTCCCTAGCTAGTTAATGACAGCCTTTTATATAATATTATAACTTTCATATAAGTTAAGGTTAAACACTTCTTTTGTAGCAACATTAAAACCATCTGGCTTTCATTTTCTTGCGTTGCGACCTCTTCACAACGATTGCATATAGGATTTGCTAGAATTCCAGGGTCCATTAAGATTTTCAGAGCGTTTTCTTCTTAGATAAATTTCACAGGGACTTTTTGATTTACTTTTGGAAAGATATAGTATAGTTTTGTGATATGAGTCATAATATTAAAGTTTTAATAATGTATAAAAAGAAGGCTTTCGTTAAATAGGAATTAAGCTAGTACATTGCACTGTCGTTTTCTAGGAATTTACCTAAGAATTGATCGCTATACCCGTAGGTATATATGTATGAATAGCTAAAATTTGGTTCTAGGAAAATTCAGTCTCGTTTTCTAATGATTTTATTAAAGAACAAGTATAGAAACAATTATGCATATTAAAATATGCAGTGTATTTACTAAAAGCTGATAACATCATAACCGTTGTAAAATGATGCGTAACATTAATAATTTTACATGTTTGGACATTTATTTAACATGAGATTTGAGCGGAAAATAGGTCTCGGGAGTTAACTTAATTACCAGTTGGATTTATCTGGGGGCGTGCCGCCCCCAAGCCTCCTCGCCAGTTAATCAAACAGTTATGAAGTGTGCAGTACAAGTTACAACAAACTAGCGAATACAACAAATTACATAACGGCCATTTATGTTGATAGTTTTAAAATAATATTAATTCATTCTGAGACCGACAGTTCTGAGATCGAATTTTCCGAACTGAAACTTCCGGCCACTCAATAATTTATAAAATACGTACTGAAGTCTGAATACTTAACTTTCACTAATGAATAGGATTAGGTGTCATATATGCTCTTCAAATGCTCAACTGGTGAAAATGATATACCTAGAAAAAAGTATCCATTAAAAATAACTAATAGAATACCTACTTGATTATTTAAGCAGTACCCACGATTAGATTATAGATGATGGCAAAGCAGTTATATGCTTTGCAATCGTCTGATCATTCTATATAAGTTTTATGATTTTTGATAATGATCTGTAAGGAAGTTTACAAAAAAAACTTTTTAAAGAAATATATTCTAAAAAATTGTTTACGAAATTATAATTTACATTACCGAGCAATTAGAAATAAATAATAAACTAGAAACAAATTAATATGCCAACTTGGATTTCTATAGCGGTCTATTTCCTAGAAAGAATTTCCCTCCAAAAATCTTGAAGGTTTTCCCTCCAAATTCACTACAACAACACTCTATTTGCTTCTGTCTATCCATGAGTGTCGAAACCGGTGTCAATAAAGATATAAGCACGTTTTCATCGTGAAAAACTGATAAGCTTGAGGCTGTGTTTTGATAATTTGTAATATATTTATAATGGGTACTTATGTATCTAAACCTGTGACTGAAAAAGAGAGCACTGATGAAGAGTTCAAACACTTGAAATGCGGTTCTTCATCCATGCAGGGCTGGAGGACGGGACAGGAGGTGAGTGCCTGTCTCTCTAATTTAATTAAAGTAAATTATCAATTTATATTACAGTATACTTTAACCACTCTGGAAAAAGTGGTCTTTTCTGATGAATTAATTACTCTGTTGGAGTTTAGCAAACCTTAAAATACTAATACAGTAATAAATTATCATATTATGGGATTATCAATTATGGGTACTGTCTAATCTGCAGCATTCAGCCTCTAAAATTCATCTGTTAGCCTAAGGTATTTTCCAGAGTACCTACTAGGGTCACTCAGGTAAATTGCGGGCTGTGGCCCTTTAATTTTCAATTGCAGCCCTCTCAAGAGTGTCTCTGACTCTCTAAAACACTCTGAACTGAAATTACATTAAAATATTGCATAGCTATCAAATTAGGCACTGTGCATGCTATAATTTATTACTTTGTTTTTAACGAGTGTTTTGAAGCTATGACATTTCTGTTGAACTTGACTGTTGTCAGAGGCCGTAGTTAGTGGGCCGCAATTTACCTGCTTGACCCTATATTTGATGGTACAAGGCTACAAGCTTAATATCCCTTTCTAAGACTTTCTTTGGGGTTGCTTAACTCTACATCATGTGATGACTGATGATGTGTTAGAGTAATCATTAGAAAATTGCTAAAGTTTGCTAAAAAGTACTCAAAATCTGAAAAAAAATTCAATCACTAATTTTTTTGGGAACTTCCTCACAACTCACTCACTGTGACAACTGTTGTCAACAAAAACTGTAAGAAACTAAGAACTGGTAATTTTGGTCCTCTGGGCTCTGTTTTTGCCAGACTGCAGAAACTGGTGATGTGTTCTCGGATCTCCAAGAAAACCTCTATTTTGGCTTCTGTTCTCAGTAAAATACATCTAAATATAATAGGAATTTAAGGATTATTCGCACAGAAAATGTTAAAAATGTCCCATGTTCTGCAGACTGGTCAGTTTTTGTGCCAGTCTGCAAAAAAACTGGCCAGTTAGTTTGTATTTGCTATTTGGTGCCCAGTCTGGAAAACTGCTGAGGCTAACAGATTAACTCAGCAGAACTCTATATGCTAAATGCTGAGGATTATACAATTTTTAGAAATTTACCATTAATTTTTGAAGTCTGTAAAACTCCAACAGAGTAATTAGTTCATCAGAAAGCACCTATTTTTCCAGACTGGTTTGGTGCACTGAACTCTGGACTTTTTAAAAAATCTGAGAAATTGGTAGCTGCCAATATTTTTCATCAATTTGTCTAGTCCTCCATCATTTTTCCCGTTTCCCCTCCAAAAATTTATGGTAATATAGGAATTAATAGCTAAATATCCTCCGACATTGCAGGAATTTTTTTATTGGAGAAATTGAATATCTGCTGACATATCATTGGAAGATCTCTTATTCTGTTTGTAGGTGGCCCAATCTGAAAAGAAGGTCTCCACAGACCCAGGATTCCAGACTGTCAAGTAAAATAATATGGCTCACAAACTCTCCATTTCTCTCTCCAGCTCTCTCCAAAATAACCAAATTTCTCCAAAATAGTCAAACTATCATAAATTCTCTCCAAAATGTAAATAACATTATAGCATAAGAGAAAATTAGATATTTCTCACCATTTGCAACTGAAGAGCTTAAAATAACTGTCACAGACTTGCCATTAAAATGGCAAGTTTGAACATGCTTTATTACCTGGCAGGATTAATTGCAGAAATTGGGGTTTGGGTGCAGCAAATAACATGGGAAGATAGAAATTAAATAGGACTTGGGCGCAGGATTAATCCTCAAATCCTGTTGTACTTTTCAGACTGGTTTGTAGCAAATTTAAGTAAATATAGAGATTAGCTAGTGTTCATAACAAAATTTAAAATTAATGTAAATATAGAAATTAATTCAAAATTGTTTGGAGAGAATATGCCAAATATCTCCCATATTCTGCAGACTGGGTTTTGCCTTTTGTTATCAGTTAAATTATAAAATACATATAAAATTGCCAATTTCAATTTGCCACAATGCCACTCTCAGCCAAGTAAAATAGTATGTCTCATAAACTCTCCAAATATAACCAAAATTTTCTCAAATGATCAAATTACCATAAATTCTTTCCAAAAATAACATTATAGCATAGGAGAAAATTAGATATTTCTTGCGATTTGTAATTGAAGGGCTCAAAATAACTGTCACAAACTCACCATTAAAATGGTGAGTTTGGACATGCTTCATTACCTGGATTCTCAGGCAGACAGGCACTCTGCAAAAGATGGGTGAAATTTAACTGGCAACTATTGACCATCATGCCATGAAATTGACCTTCTGAAATATCCTGAGACAATTCTCCAATAAATTCCTATGTTTACATTTAACCATTGGAGTGTATTTTGAGATTTTTGTTCATTGTGAAAGAAATTTGAGAATCTTATCTGTGGAGACTGTGGAGACAAATTGCCCCAAAAGTGTAATATATGGAGATTGATTGTGCATGCTTTACAGACTGGCCAGCCTGAAAAGATCTCCACTGATCCAGGTTTTTTTTACAGAAATTGGGTTTTGGGTGCATCGAATAACATGGAAACATAGAAATTAAATAGGACTTAGTCACTTGGGTGCAGGATTAATCCACATATCCTGTTATACTTTTCAGGCTGGCTCTGCATAAATTCATAATATGTCTCCTGACTCAGATATTTTAAATTGAGATGGAGTTACTCTCAGCAGCAGATTCAGAATCTCTCAGTTAAATTAATGGTAACAATAACACAGGAATAAATTCAAAATCTCCCTTGGAGTCAGTCAGCGGAATTTTGTGCTAATGTTATGCACAGTGTTCCTCAAGGCAGTGTACTTTGGCCATTATCATTCTTGTTTATAAACTGTATATATGGCTCTATGCCTAATCGTTCTAATAAAATTTAGATATGCTTCATTTGCCATTGACAGTACCTATGTCCTTATCATACAATCTTGGTGAATAAAATAGAAACTATTATTGTAAAAATAATCCATATATATTCTCTCTAACTGATATAAAAGAACAGATTTCTGATTTCATCTCGAATAAGTAACACAAAGTTCTTTGATGTCATCTATGATAACAATTTGAAAATAAATCTTCATACTATTACTAACTATACAGTGAAAAAATATTATAACTGTTAGTTTATGTATAACAGGCTAAAGCAATTTTCTGCTTGTTGATACTAAGCGCGTTGCTTGTATGATACCTTAGTTATGCCATAATTATTGTATGCTTTGGAGATGTGGTTAATGGGTTGGTACATCTTGATCTCGTCTGTCATCCGGATAAAGTTACCAAGGCTCAATATTTTGCATTTATATTAAATTCAGACGATTGTGCTTAGTTATTTTTTATCAACTAAAAAGAGAAAGATGTCTACTAAATTTATTAATGAATCTTCACTCAATACTGGTACCAAAGTTGAATAAGTATATGTAATTCATTTATTTTAAGAATTACTGTATTTGTGTAAATGGAGATGTTGAAATTGCCGTTGCAATCATTATTCCAGTTAGGGACATCTATAGTTACAATATTTTAGATTCTCTGGTGAACTATTTATATAGTCTTACACAGGGGGATATGAGAACTTCTGACATAAGTGTTGCTGATGCACCATAGCTAATAACTCAAATCTGTGACTTAGATTCTAGCTTACTCTCTTCATAATATACCTCCCCATTAATTCTATTCTTTTCACAGGATGCCCACAATGCCATACTCAACTATGACAGTGTCTCTGCATTCTTTGGCGTTTACGACGGTCACGGAGGTCCAGAAGTTGCGGAATATGTTGCCAAATATTATCCAGATCATTTACTCAACAGTGAAGAATATAAAAAAGGAGATTTTGAGAATGTGAGGTTTCATAGCTAGTTTTTGAAACATTGTGTGTTAATTAAATGGATTACAATTTTTGTGTTTAGCCCTCTTTTAATTTGCTCTATTAATTTTCAGGCACTAATTAAAACTTTCTTGGAGTTTGATGCTAAAATATTAGAACCAGCAAATTTGAAAGAGCTTCAGAAAATAGCAGCATTAAAAAATGGTAAGGCTTATAATTAAATATATTACCATAAGCAGCACCAACTCTTCTTTTTCTTGTCTGGATTAATGTTACAATTGCTCTCCATTCTGAAAATTAGTGTTAATTAAATACCATTATATGTAGCTACTAACTAATAAATTTTTATTTAGAATTTTTTAATTTCATATACTATTTTTAAATTTCATCTAATGTTAAAGCTGTTTTCTCAATAGAAACATTGCTACATTTTTATGATAGGTAGAAATCAGTAAATATCTATTAGACAGATTTTTTATAAGAATTGATCTGAAGAGGTTAGGTGTGTGGGGCCTATTTTTATGTAGTTCTTTTGCAGATAGATCACTGATGATTTCTGTTCTCTAATTTTATACCATAGCAGCAATGGCGATTATCGTGTAGATTTTATTTACATCTTGATTTATTTGAATTTGCTGATTCCAGGTGAAGATGGCAATACTTCCTCATCTAGCTATGAAGATTTAGATGAAATAAGTGAACTTAGAAAAGAGGCGACAATGCCAATAGATGAAGTCCTAGCCACCAATTATAGTGATAACTCTAGTCATGCAAAAATGCTCTCCCCAATGATACGACCTAAGAAACCTGCAGAATCCACAGGCACATCATCCAAATCAGCTATAAAAATGGATTTGGATGAGGAGAGTGAAGAAAAATCTGAATCCAAAGATTCTGAATCTAATAAAATGCACACAAATGAAGCTAATGGAGTAGAACCAAAGGTAGAGGAAGAAACCAATACTAATGGTTCCAAAAACACAGAAAAAGAATCTAAAGAATTACCCAAAGTCACCAATGGTGACAAAACCACAGAGATTGAAAAATCAATCAAAGTTAACGGTGATGTGAAAAAGAATGGTGAGGTCGTGGAGAACACTACCAATGGTGACAGTGACCCTTCCTCTGCTGGGTACATTGGCAAGGGTAAGAGTGGGGGCAAAGGTGGTAAAGTTAAAGGAAAATCTGTCATCACCACCACTAAATTAGAATCACCAGAGGAGAGCAAACCTGTACCATCTCCCACCAAGCCAAAGAGAGAGTCAGCCCAAGAGGCTAAGAAGGTGGTGCTCTCTACTGAGGATTTGGATAGTGAGGAAGATGAAGAAGATGAGACTTTTGCCGTAGAGTGAGTATAGTGATGTCAATGCTTGATTCTTTAAAATTTTGTGAAATGATAATTTATAGCTAATTATTTAAATTTGATTCTTGTGTTTTTAGTGGTATGGATGATGCTGACGACGACGATGATGATGATGATGAAGAAGAAGATGATGAGAATGGTGTTGATGAGACAGAGGATGAGGAAGATGGCGAAGAGGAGGAAGGAGAAGAGGAGGAGGAGACTGATGATGAAATGTGTTATGGTGAGGAAGACACTCAAATCTGCAATGAGTTCCACAGGACTATGAGAGAAGAGCCTGGCTTCAACAGCGGATGTACAGCCTGTGTAGCATTGCTTCACAAACACACCCTCTATGTTGCTAATGTAGGAGATTCCAGATGTGTCGTGAGTCGAGGTGGCAAAGCTATTGAAATGAGTCTAGATCACAAACCTGAGGATGAGATAGAGTCCAATAGAATAACCAAAGCGGGAGGAAGAGTCACCAGTGATGGAAGAGTCAATGGTGGACTGAATTTATCGAGAGCTTTTGGTGATCATGGCTACAAACAGAATGAAGAATTATCACCATCTGAACAAATGATCAGCCCTCTGCCTGATATTAAATCCTTAAATCTAGCACCCACAGACGAGTTTGTGATCATAGCCTGTGATGGTATCTGGAATTCCATGACCTCCCAAGAAGCTGTGGACTTTGTCAATAATTACATCAAAGAGGATCCTAATTGCAAAATGTCAGAAATCTGTGAATCGGTGAGCAACTCTGTTAGCACTATTTTCTAAAACTTTATTTGATGGTTATTGAGTACCTAACTTTCATTTATGGAGCTTATTCTGTAAGACTGCTTCTTCTAATCCCTTGGATTAATTTTTGTTCCAACTCCAATCTAATAATAAATTAGTTTTTGCTACATCTTCACTAATGCATGTTAGTTAATTATTAGTTCTATTCGCTAATTTTTTCATCTCATTCCTCAGATGTTTGAATTTTGTTTGGCCCCAGACCTGGATGGTGACGGTACGGGATGTGACAACATGACTTGCATTATCTTCGCCTTCAAAGATAAGTCAATGCTGCAGGATTTAGAGAATGATGAAGCTACCAAAACTTTACTCAATCTCCAAAATAAAAACGGTGAGTCAGAGCAACCAACTCTCAATCGCCAGATTTGGTTAGCAAACAATATTTCAAATGTCTATGAATATTGATATTAAATGTGTTGATGACTTTACATCATTTTTTTTATTGATGTATAATTATGTACAGAATGATCCATATTATTCCACTATTTCTGATGGACGAAATTAAAGCTTGCTTCAAAAGTAACATACTTGCTACCAAACTCTGAACTTTTGTAGTGCGAATCTAAAATGAACTAATTTAAGACATTAATTCTGTGACTGTATTTAACATTCATTTCTTAATCTCCATTATATAACGTCAACAAGATGTGATACTTCGAAGCGGAGGGGAATTTTTTATTAGAACAATTACAGAAATATATAGACAGTAATATTTGGCTACATTTGAATAACTACTATCGTATAAATTTATAATGTTGACTAGTGTATTTGCCCGTTAATGATAACGGGTCTTCAATAGTAATTTATTACCCGTTCTTAAGTTTTTTTAGTTAATTCAAATATAATTTATTTTTCTGCATAAACCGATACTTTTTGCATAGATAAAAACATTTAAAAATTGAATATAAACAGGAATTTAAATTTCATATCAATATATTCCCGTGCGTATCATAGTTACATTCTTCATGCTTAATACCCGTAGTGTAAAAGCGGACACCAAATAAATAAACACACGAGGGAAATTATTAGTATAGAAGATAGTTCTAATCAGATATCACAATATTTGTTTATTGCTAGTACATATTACATGTAGATACAGTCTAGCTATTCTAAATCAGCAGGCTACATTTTTACTTTATTCTCTATCTTATTACACTTCATTTGGTTTACATATTAGCTTTATATTAATTATATCAAGTGGCAGAATGAAGGAATTTTACTTTTTAGCCAATTGCCTGTGACAAATAGAATAGAAATAGGCAAAGATTTTCCAATTTCCTTCTATTTTAAATTGGTGATATTACTGTTCACTAGGCTAGTTTTTTGCACTCTGTTCTATTTTGTTAATTGATATTTGTCTCCCTGTCTCCAGAAGAAGAAACTAGAGAGTCGCAATCCAATGGTGACTCCGCAGCGACTAAAAGAGTTAGTGAAGACTCGTCTACTGACTCAGTTGATAAATCATCAGAAGATGACAGACCTCCCCAGAAAAAAGCCAAAACAGAATAGAGGCTGTCGTCCTCTTCAAATTTCCATATTTTTTTAATTTTCTGTGTCTCTGAATACTCTCCTAAGCCTCCACGTATCAAGTTAAATAATTAAACCTTCTTCGTCACCTAATTCCTTCGTTCATTTTTAGCTCCTCATTCAGTGATTAGTAGATTTTTTATCTTATAATTAAATTGTTTTTCTTACTATGAGATGTACAAACATTGAAGATATTTTATCTGATTAACTTAATTTCGATGCAACATTAAATATTACTTAACTGTTATTTTGTACGAGGCAGGTAGGTATGTATGTCTTGACTGAAAATATTGAATTAAAATGACAAAAACAATATAATTAGAAGTTTCAGTTTCCTTTTGTTTAAAATACTTTAATCTTATTATTGTCATATTCTTTTGTGACTGTTGTAACTGAGTAGCTTTTTTGCAACCATGAGTTCAAAGCTAATGGAGATGAGTAACTTTCATGGAACAACTTTCAATTAAAGTATATTTTTTTCGCGGTATCGATAAATTTGTTGATTCCAAATATTGTCTTCAGATCAATCCTCTAAAGTTTCAGACAATAGAATTTGGTGTGTCCTCTTTATTTAAAAAAGTCCCTAGGGGCTTATTCTAGGATTATGAATTTCCATGTTTATCATTTTTTAGGGGGTAGCGCTAGGATATATATCTTCAACTACGAGGTGTTAGGTAGACTTGATTGGTTTCATTTCGATCACCTCTTCATTTTCCTCTTTCATCCGTGAGTGCAGTCACCGGTGCTTGTGTCCCTTTTCGTCACATTCCTTGGTAAGTGACTGCATTCACGGAGTAGCTTTACTGCATCCATGAGCATTGTCACCGACCGATAGTAGGCGACTTTGTTAATGAGCCACTTTACTCTCTGGCTGTTTTTTTCCAGTCCCTCGTAGTTCTTTTCCTTTTGACGTCAGTGATATGGCCTTTGGTTCCGAAGCAGACTGTAAACCCAAATTGAAATCTTCAGTTATATTCAACTCGCACGACACAATACATCCATTGTTCAGTACAGACTTGTGCCAATACTAGCCGGATCTTTTGTATTGATGTGTAGAAACTACTGTTCATTAAATAGTTGTTTGTCATATCCGATACATTACGTCAAAAAGAAAGTCGAACAGGCCAGCGTGTCTCAGGAGAACTTGCGGAACTAGATATATTTCTCAATGTGGTTACCCATTTCAGAACATTTCTATTGGCGCCAAGCGTACGGGCCAATCAGAGAGTGATACAGATCAGCACTCATGACGTGTCAAGTCTCTAGTCCAATCAGAGTGCCTTATTTCACAACCTCATCGCCGAAGAGGAAAAATGATAACCAACTTCTTTTCACTAGTATGTAGTTACTTTGCACGCGTCTCACAAGTCACAGTGCAGCTCTCAGTTGAGGTTCGAGAGGCACAGAGTGAGGTGGTGAAGTGCTGACCCGGCAAAGAGAAAACAGAGTCTCTGTGATGACATTAGTGTAACAAAACTAGGGTAAATTATTTCAAAATAATCACGACTGTGTACATAACTATATAGGAAAATATTTATTTTACGAACAAGATTGTAGCTTATGAAATTATACTATAAAATATCTGCAAGTGGGTTCATATACGTTTTTAAAATTATATATTAACATAATATATTCAAGATATATTAGAAGTATCAAAAAATAATTTATATTAAATATAATGAGCTTTATTTTCTATTTGAGAGAAATAGAGATTTTATTAGTTATACAAAAAAAAACAAGATATTGTTCATTAATGAACTGCAATGAGATCACTCCATTAATTATGTATCCACACAATATTTAGACCTACATATACTAGAAATATATTTATATACTAAAATAGTTATTCACTTCTTATATATGTTAAATTGCATTACTTTTTAAGTTAACTAAAATGATAACAAATTCGTAAAGCAAGCGCCATCACTTGGACAGTAATTAGCAAAGCTTAATTATTTTATAACATTTAAATGTACCTATTTTGTCCCACAGTGATTCATACAGTAAAAATAATACAGTCTCCCTGTAGATCTCCTACAGTCTCCCTGTAGATCTCCTACAGTCTCCCTGTAGATCTTCTACAGTCTCCCTGTAGATCTTATACAGTCTCCCTGTATATTTCCTCCAGTCCCCTTGTACATCTCCTACAGTCTCCCTGTAGATCTCCTACAGTCTCCCTGTAGATCTCTTACACTCTACAGTCTCCCTGTAGATCTCCTACCCTCTACAGTCTCCCTGTAGATCTCCTACCCTCTACAGTCTCCCTGTAGATTTCCTACAGTCTCCCTGTAGATTTCCTACAGTCTCCCTGTAGATTTCCTACAGTCTCCCTGTAGATTTCCTACAGTCTCCCTGTAGATTTCCTACAGTCTCCCTGTAGATTTCCTACAGTCTCCCTGTAGATTTCCTACAGTCTCCCTGTAGATTTCCTACAGTCTCCCTGTAGATTTCCTACAGTCTCCCTGTAGATTTCCTACAGTCTCCCTGTAGATTTCCTACAGTCTCCCTGTAGATTTCCTACAGTCTCCCTGTAGATTTCCTACAGTCTCCCTGTAGATTTCCTACAGTCTCCCTGTAGATTTCCTACAGTCTCCCTGTAGAACTCCTACAGTCTCCCTGTAGATCTCCTACAGTCTCCCTGTAGATCTCCTACAGTCTCCCTGTAGATCTCCTACAGTCTCCCTGCAGATCTCCTACAGTCTCCCTGTAGATCTACAGTTTGTCACACTTTCGGGTCTCCCTGTATATCTTCTAACGGTCCTGTGACCGACATACCCGCACAGACACACACACACTCCCAAAAGCTCACTCCAAAACCGCGTCATTTTCGGCAGGTTAATGGCTGAGAACATCTTTGTTCTGCGGTTGCATTGTTTTCCTCTTTCATTCATCGAGTTACTGGAAAGTAGAACAAGAAGCATTTTAATAAGACGTTGACATCATTTGTTGTGGTACGTATCTTCCTTTGGGTGTATAACAAGTGGATCACTACCTTACTGCGCGTTGAAGTTTCTAAAACATAAAGCACAATTCTATCATTTAGTCTATTAAAATTAAACTCCATTGAATTGACTTTAATCTAAAAAACCTACGTTTAAATCTAGAAGGTAAGAACTGTAGGTACTTTAGGGCCACCTCTACGGCTCTACCCAAACCTGTTTCATCTTACAAGGTACCGTAATTGTAGTCTACTTCGTAAACACACCCGCTTTTAGGTTCCTACTTCGATTTCTTAAAATGAAAAACTGAAAGATATTTAAATGACACTTTAACTTTACTGATATAGTATGCACCGCTCTACTGCATTCCAAAAAAAAAAAACATGTATGATCACTCTGGATAATATCACGATAAAGTCTGGATTTTAAGATTTCTGAAAATTCATGCAGTTGATAGTATTCCGTTAATATAATTAAGAGAAGTTTATATTAATGATGAGTAACATATCTTAGATATTTTAATAAGATATTAAATGTAAGATTATTATTAGTTGAAGAACCTAGCATGTACAGTTATTTTAGATATCTTATTCGGGAACTTTTCGATAAGCATAGTTCATTTTTAAAAAGTGGCCGAATTTGTGGAAAGCAAATCTGAGCCTACAGTCGTGCCCTCACAGTAAGGCTTTTTAGCACAAGGTCCTCTCGGTTGCCTCACAAGGACTTCTAACTGACCCACATTAGTGAGTTATACCACAAGATTAACGGGCCGGTTAGAGAAAAGACACTATATTGCCAACAAGGTTTGGGTTATAAGAAAAAGGGGGGAATTAAAAGTAGAATTAAAAGAAATAACTTCAAATCACCCTCTTACAATTTGTTCTAATTAGGATAGTCTCAGTAGAACTTTCTTTAATCAAATCATAAACTGTAAAAAATCACTTTATTTTTAGTTTATCTTTCACACATAAGTGATAGGTAACCTCGTATCAAATATCAAAAAGCTAAGATTATTCTTTAAAACAATACTGGAGCTACTTTTTACAATAAAATAAAACGATCTAATTGATGAATCTAACTTGAAATGAATTAAATTAGAAAACTGAAATTTAAACTAATTTTACTATAATACTATAGCTTCTCTTCATTATCTGATGAAACTAATGGCTGTAAAAAAGATGCAATGAGTGTTTACACAATAAGTTTGGTAGAATAGCTTTAGCCTGAGGGATGACCCTAGGCTGAGATCAGTATGGATGATGGTGGACAACACATTAACAATAGGTTATAGGCCTATTTTGGAGACAGACAACATTGGCATATTAAAACTAATTCTTCAATATATTTTCCATGCCTAATATCAATCTTAACCACCAAGGGAGTCATTTTTCTAGATTTATTTAATAAACAATGCTATTCGAAATCATTCGGCACCATCCGTGACTACTGATCATCACCGACAGATGCAGTTGTACCGACCACAACGCGCTGCATCTCGTGATAAGTACATCGTATAACGGTTTTTGAATTAGCTGAGTTCTGTTCAATCCATCGCTACCTATACAATATTGCAAGAGCGTGTGTACGTACGTTCTGAATGAGTAGGTAGGTAGACATAGCCGGTTAACGGGGCTGAGTAGGGTGAGCGTACAAGCATCATCACAGATTGAACGGTTACGTGAATAAAATGTTGAAAGGAGATGAAACAACAGATGTGATTACTGACATAATTTCTCAGCGAAGAAACTAGAAAAGTGGTCCAGTTACACATAATACAGTGTGAAGTGTAACGGTATATTCCATTACCTTATCGTGCATTAGCATGCTCACCTTACATCAACTGATAGCTAATTAGCAATTGAAGGTGGGATCTACAGGTCACGTGAACTCGGAGCATTATTTTCGCCTCGCTTCCTTTAACCAATTTCAGTTATTCTTAATAAACTATTTATAACAGTCGAAGAATGGCTCTTTTGCTGTAACTTCGAACAAAAGAGAGAAATCGATAGCTACCCTTTGAACTAGAAAAGTTAATTATTGTCATTACGGTTATTGTCTTCCTGACCCACTATAGCAAATGTAAATGAATCTATAGCGTTGGCATTATTACCTTCCAATATGTATTAGTACTCAGTGTAAATATTGTTTGTTGACGAAGAACTTTCTATTGAAACTAAATACAATAATTAACTTTTGATGAGCTTCTAAAATCTGACCTACAATAAATTCTTTATTTTTATCAAGGGAACCTAACAATTCCACTTTCAAAAATGTTGAAAGAGATAATAACGATGGCAAGGAATCAATATTAACAGGAAATGCATAGTGTAAATGTCTGGCTAAGAGAAACTTAAGCTACATAATGACCACATGTGCTTAATTTATTAATTAGGTTTAGTTACTTTCTAAGCGTGTTCGCATTGTTTACCTAAGATGAGATATCCTGGGAATGATGCTAATAGATTGTACCAGATTCCTCTAATTGAAGTCACTAGGGACATCTTGAATTATAAAAACTGTACTGTCTACAGAAAAAACTGAAAATAAGTCTGCGAGTTCAAAAAATCTCAGTCAATGCAAACTAAGCAAATTAACTTGGAACCTTTTATATACAACATAAAAAATATGAACCGATTACATGCCGTGAAAAAATATGAAAAGAAATCTGTAATTAATCGTAATGTAGTGAATGCTAACACAAAAACAATGAAAACCGTGAAAGCTTTCACACTGTGAAGAAAACGTCAAACCACCAAACAATTCAACATCCGGGAACAAAATTGTGAACAGTTTTAACAACTATCTGAATATTTTCAGTCCTACTCTTTTAATTTCTAACTCACCCTATATAGTTGATAGTTGTAACTCATCTTGATACGTTATCCCAGCCAGATGATGTTGTGACATCTTTCACCGGGAGTGAATTTCACAGATTGTGTCACAGTTAGGAGTTGCAACAAAACATTAATTGCTTTCATTTTTGCATGTCATTTCATATAAATAATAACACACAAAGTGTTATTGGAGGAGTTACTGTACTTTCTTTCTCTCAATTAGTGACACTTGGTAGAAAGTGAGAATTGTTTATTGTTTAGGAATGATTGTTCTCAAGTTCTAAACACTTAACATTTCGTCCATGCTTGAATATGAGAAGAAATTATTAATCATTCTTATTAATAAAAGAATTTAGAAACATCGGCAGACAAAAAACACGATGACTCACATGCTTCATTTGAAAGTTGTTTGGTTTTTTTACCGTTCTTTTTTTGTGTAAAAAATGAAGTCTAAACTGCGCATCAAATAATATTTCCCGCCATTATTATAAATATGTTTTCAATCGCTTTTTTAAAATAATTTTAAATTTATCATCTTAAGTAGGTAGCCTACGGTAAGTAACATTCACCAAAATAAAAAGCAATTAGAGTTAATAGCCAAATCAAACACTAAAAATTAAATTAATACATAAATACGTTCTCAAGAATAGTAATGCATTATCTGAAAGTGACTTGGAATGCAATTTAAAATATTCCACAAAATATGTCTACAAAGGACACTATTTTCCGGTAGGATTTCTCCACAGAGAAAGTCCCACTCTTGAGCAAACAGGAAATGTTCATGAGAAAACTATTCGGTTTTGGGAGGGGCACTAGGTACGTTATGAAGTACCGTTTCAAAAATTAATTAACTTTGGTAATAGTCCAGTTTCACGTATTTCTTACTATTTCATTATGCTTCAGTCATAAACCTATTGAGTAACGTTATGCACAACATGATGCAACATCTTTCAACTTGACATAATTATTTGAAGAGGATCTTGCAATTTAGGTCCTGTATTGAGCAACATGAATGTATTTGTAGTAACATCAATGTAGTCATATGACAGTTTAAATACTAGGCGGCAAACCGTAGATACAGTAACGACTACAACGTTATAACTAACTCATTTAACAAATCGATTTGACTCCCATTTGATATTTTAAAGTCACAGACAATTATTTTTTTTATTTGAGGTGGATACATACCTACTTAGGTAGCAAGTGAGAGTATATAACTTTTTATTCTACAGCATTCAAATAGGCACTCAATGTAATATGTTTATTCACACAAGTCATGCTATTCAACTAGGTAGGCATCAGGTGTAAATTTATAGATTAACTACCTAGGAAGGTAGTTAGGTACCTAGTGACCGTAGTGCCATCATATTCCAAAAAGATATAACTAGAAGTTGATAGGGCGAATAATAGTAATATTACCAAGGATATCAATTCAATCTAGGTGCCTAGTTAAGTTATTGTATTATCTAATTTATTGATTCGAAATTTCAGACTACCTATCTAACTAATATACTAATCAATAATCATGGACAAAGAATATTGTTTCACTGGGTTTCAAATAAGAAATTATTGAAAATAAAGTCTTGTTTAGTAGTTAGGTAGTCTAAATTAAATTACAAATTGTGTTCGAAAGTGTCAAGAAGAAGAATAAACTTTTATCTCACCAAGATGTCGAAGTACACGGCAATTGCCTCAGTTTTGTTTGTGGCTCTCATTATGACGCCAAAAATTAACTCTGAAGAATTAGAAGATTCCGCTTCAACTGCCAGGAGAAAAAATCTCGTGGCGAATGAGTCCCCCATAACAGTCTCAACTTTCGAAAGTGAGTTTTTGATAAAATTAAAAACTTTATTTATCCAACTGTAAATAACTGAATTAATATTAACTAACAAAACTTATTTTTACTTTCTTATTTTTGTTTTAAGCTCAGAACTAGAGAAGTAACTGAAAAAACCAGATCTCGTTTTGATAAAAACAACTTTTTTTGGGAGAGATTCCGATAAAAATGGCAGATAAATTTTACTTTCTTTAGAAAATGGTTATTCACCAAATGATGAAATGTTTAGAGTCTAGAAGAATAATTCTAAATGTAAATTTATTAAATTATACTACCTATTCTGAATGAAAAAAATAGTGAAATAGTTAACTTCATCACTACTTTTTCATAATTCTTCAAATTATATTTTTTATTAGTTGATGAAACTAACTCAAATTCTTCGATTAAAAAGTAGCAAATTTGACTTTATTGTTCATATTGATCAAGTAGGTTAGTTTAGTAGTACTTATGAGACTACGTTTGTTGAACATTTCTAACCTGTAGAATAAATGTGAATATTATATTTAGAGATTCATTATTTAACTGCGGGTAATGGTTATTTTTAATGTACATAATAGACTAGTCCTACCTATATTACTATATATTAAGGTAGCAATATTTTAACATTTTCTCCATGACCTTCCTAACTCAAAAAATTGATTGAAATATGAAATTATCTTCGCGCATGTTTATATATGAACTAATCTACTGACCAAATATTAAAAAAAAGCTTTTCGTTGATAACGTATTGGGTAGGTTTACTTACCGCATGAATGAATACCTTGCATGACCCTTAGAACTGTTGCGTTCTCTCAAACTGCATGAATCCCGTGCATGGTGCCCTGGAGTGTGTTACCATAACAAGATGGCGCAGATATGCAGTCCAACTAACGTCATCCGAGAACCTAACCTCTGTCCCTCTAGAAGTCAGTTCTGCTGCTCCAAGAATAGACACCAGAAAGAAATAGGTAGGTACTAATAGTAAACTGATCTATTGGATCGAAAAGACATGGTAAGTAGATATTAATAAGGGGGGAAAAGATCTTCACTGGATATATAAGTTACCGTCAAAGCTTAGTGCTTTCCCGAGTCTTAAAACCATTTGCTGTTAAATGTATAGGTTACACTGTGTAGATAGAGTTTAGGAGTGCCCCGGGCCTGGACGTAGTTAAAAACTGTGCTATATGTTCATAAGCAAATTATAGAAATAAAACTCGGATGTGAAAGTTCCTATTGAATTGTCTATAGTCCAATAAGAGAGCAGTATTCTATTCATGGCAACAAGATTTGTTTCCTGGGATATTGAAGGATTATCTCAGGGAAGGAAGATTTATTCATGGGATATTATGGGAATATCCCAGGAATAAATCTTTGTTGCCTTGGATCACATAATTGACTAGAGGCTCTCTGTGAAAATTAGTTCAATTAGAGACCAATAGGTATTATAATTGAAGGAACGAAATATGGATTATTTAAATCTGGAGAATTCAAATTTTACTTTTCCTGTATATAATTCTTTGGCAAATACTATTGGTGCAGACCGTGCAGTTACTTTTCATTTTTAGATGCATGATTTAGAAACTTTGAATTACAGGTATTGACCAAGAAGTGACGTCATCGGAAGCTAGCTTTACGCCAGTGTCCAATAGAGAGGTGACTTTTCATACCTATTGAATTTTATTTCACTGAAACAATTTTATAATGAATACAGTAAATTTAAAAGGGATTGAAATCATCCATGTGTTGGAAGGACATATCAATTAAAAGGAGCATACATTGAAATATATATAAGATAAGATGAATTGACTTGTGTAGTTGAAATGTAATTTCAAACTACCAACCAGGGTTCAATAACCATTCCTGGACTCTCGACGTGGAGCGATAAAGTGGAACCCATTGCTTCTTCCCCCACCCCTTTTATTTCCACCACAGACTCCTCCACCCCTACTTTAGACAGTGAGGTTTCAACCAAAGGTGACACCATCGAAAGTAAGAACTGATGAGTTAGTCCAGTCTGTATAACTGTAAATATAATTGGTTAGCATGTTTTTTCACTCACATCTATATTATTTTTGCTTGAATAACCACAACTAACAAACCCTACCCTTGTTCTTCTTCACCATCTTCATCCACATTTTTTCCGTTCTAGACACAGTTTGTCCCGGTGTGTGCTCGGCTAAAAGGATCAGCAACGAGTGCGAGGCCGCCCTCGACGTGGTGGGTCTCTGCAGTGATAACCTGAGGTGCTGCGTCTCTCACAACTTCTACGATGGTAAAGATTCTGTTCCTAAGGAGTTCGTGCTGATCAAGGGATCGCCATCTTCATCCCAAAGACAAGCTGGAACGACTCCAAAGACTGAAGATATCGATAAGGTAATATTTGAGATAAAAAATCTGAACACACGTTGGTGTTTGTCAATGGTTAACATATTTGATGTGCAACATTTGAAAAAAACCATGTAAAGATTGAAGTAGAATGCTGAATTAATAGTTTTAAAACTCTGCGAAATAATAGGAAGGAAATTAACCAAAATATCAGTTGCTATTACGAGCAAGTCTTCGTAATGTATTTCTAAATTTTTCAGTTCATATATTTTATCATTCAAAAAAGAGTTTAACGCTAGCTAACTTATAACATATTCATGATTTTTTACCGATATGTTAATGAAATTAAGATGAACAGTTACAATGATGTATTTGCAGACTCTTCTAGTAATAATAAAATTCCTACTTCATGTTATTGTTTGCAATAAATTATCTAATAGTTTTTATTTTCACTTAGGTTTTCACAGAGACAGCCAAATCCACTGTAGGCACATCACCCGCCGTGAGACGCCCAACTCCTCCCACAACAAATGATAACAAATGTCAAGGAGCCTGTTTACCGGGCTTGATGTCATTCATGTGCGATGAAGTGGATAGACTTGCAACGTGTCCTGGCACTCGACGCTGTTGTCTCAGAAGCAGGAAGAAGGAGAATAAAGGAGCTGATGTAAAAGAGGAGTCCACTTCTTCTGTATCTCAAACACCTTCGACTACAACAACTCGCAAAACTACTCAAACTCCTAAAACTGAACCAACTACTAGAATTACAACAACAACTACTACTACAAAAAAGAGCACTACCAGAGAGTCGACTACAACAACCGAAGGGACAACCACGCAGCAAACTACAACCCCTCCAAGGAGAATGGAACCGGCGCCTAACTGTCCTGGAACCTGCATTCCCATTAGTAAAATAAGACTGTGCCGAACACCTTCATTTATCATCACAGTGACCACGTGCAGGCAAAAGACAGTTTGTTGTGATGACAGGGAAGCTCAAAGGTTGTGGAAACTACGTGCCACAACTAACAACCCGCCATCTCCTACATCAGCTGCTCCAAGATCAACCACACCCAGTACCACAACACCAATACCAACAACTGCTCCACCTACTACTCCAAGACAAGAAATGCAGACGTACTATCGAGCTCCAGAGAGAGTGGAAAGGCCAATGAAACCTCGTCCATCTTCGGGTGGCGTGTCGAGCATAGTCCCTCAAGCTTTTCAATCTTTGGCGAGCTATTTCATGTCTTCGAATGACAGGCCACCAAATAGGCGAAGACCCAATCCAAACCGAAGAAGACCTCCACCTGGAAATAGAATACGACCAGCAGCACCTCCTCAACCTGTCCCAACCACAACAACAACAACCACTACTACGACACCAGCTCCGACCACTACCACCACCGAGAAGCCTATTTGCCCTGGTACATGCATAGTCCCCATATTGTCATTCACATGCTTTGGTGAGTAATTAATTATCATATGTTATAAATTATACTGTCCGATTCAGGATATAGTAGTTTTTAAGATTATAGATTGGTATAAATAATTCAATAACTTATTCTAATTTTCAGGAAATGCCGAATTAACTGACACGTTCACCTGCAATCGTCCGGCACAAAAATGTTGCGCTCCAAGCTCGTTCATCGTCGAGCCAGAGATTGATAACACTATCGAAACTGAAACACCTACTACTTTCCAGCCCGGTCCAATCAGAGATGATGCTATTGATAGAAGCAGAGTTCCTCAAATCCCTCAAGAAGGACCTATTTTCCATCCAACTCCCAATCAAGGAAACCCAGTATTTCCTTACCAATTTTATAATCCCCAACAATCTCACGGTAATGAACTGCTATACCCATATGGTCAATATAATCCTGATCGTTCTTCCAACCAACACCTGCCCCAGCATCAAGAGATTGGAACTCATTGGCCTTTGATGCATCCTCAATTTGGAGGAGGAGTGCCACCCCAAAGAGTAACACAACAACCACCGCTACCATCTACTTTCCAACATCAACCTCATCATAGACAACAACTTCCACCTTTGCAACAACCACCAAGACAAATTCATGCAGTTCCTCCTCCTCCCAGACAAAAGATGCCGCAGCACCAAGTTCCTCTTCAAAATTATCAACAACCTCCACCACCACCACCACTTCCACAACAACAGCCACAACAATTTTATCATCAACAACCTCAATATCATCCTGACCCGCCTGCAGAGCAGCAGTTCATCCAAGAACCCGTTCCTCAATTAAATCCCGTAAGTGATAGTTTCAAACCTCTCACGCACGACTACCATCAGTCTAACACTCACTTGAGTCCTCCTGAAATTAGAGCACAGCCTTTGAATCCTCCTCTAACCTCACCTGCCCAAGACAAATTCCGAATTCAACATACGAACGTTCAAAGACCATTACATCCAGAACCTGAAAATACCAATTTCAATGAGGGTTTCAATCTTCCCTCTCCAATACAAGAGAAAAACGAACCAAATCAATACGAAGTAGAAAACGTTCCTGAAAGAAGAATCCCACCTCCCACACCCCAAAAACAGGGACCAGTGCCGCCTCCTTCAAGGGTAACTGAAGATGAACCACAAGTTGTTGTTCCAGAAATTCCACCTCCAGTAAGAAATGTTCAGTTGAGACCGCAATATCAACCATCAGAATCTCCTATCGAAGTATCATCTAAAAGTAAGATTTAAACTACAGTGAAACTCCTGAGTTATGAAGTATTGGTTACTTAACTAAGTAACCAATAACTAAGATGAAGTTCATGACGCATATAGTTTTCTATAATTTAAACATAGAAAATACTTCATAACTCAGTTGCATTTCATAACTCAGGTCCTTCCTTTTTCGAGTGCTTCATAACGAAGAACTTCATAACTCAGGAGTTGTACTGTATTAGGTCGTGATAATAAACATTATAATTAATAATAGTTTACCTCTGAGTCTCTGACAATGTGCACTAAAATGGTTACATTTCAACAGTCCCATTGGAGAGCATTATCAACAGTGAGCCCATTTCAGCCGTTACTAACAGTAACAAGTATGTGTGCGGAATAAAGAGGTCGTCACCAAAAGGCAATCGGCAGGGAAGAGTAGTGGGTGGAGAAGATGCTGATCCTGGTAAGTGTTAATACATAAACAGTAGAACTCCTCTATAGTGAATATAGAGTCCTGAGTAAGAGAACTACCCAGAATAGTGAACAAATTCAGTCTGCCATAACATGGTCATTAGTTTTCTAAAACTGATGGCCATTCATGACTCAATTTCTTCACAAATACGGGTACACTCTTTATACAGGACTCAAGATTCACTATAGAGGAGTCTCCTATAGAGGAGTTCCACTGCACAATCAAGTAAAGTTAATTGCTTTTTTGAATCAATATGGCAAAATTAATCTTTATATTTTAAAAAATTACGTTTGAAAATGATGTCTTGGTTTACCTGAGCCGATTCATGGTGGTTTTCATGGCTTTTGTTTTTGTTACAGGTGAATGGTGCTGGCAGGTGGCTCTCATAAATTCGCAGAACCAGTATCTTTGCGGTGGTGCTCTCATTGGAACCCAGTGGGTCCTAACGGCTGCTCACTGCGTCACCAAGTTAGTATCTTTTAAAGTAGAACCTTCAATATTAATCAGACATAAAAAATAAATTATGAGCGTACGTACTTCTATCTCTTCTATAATGTTTATTTTTTTTAATTTTCCAAACCTAATTTTATATTACATACGATGCACAAACGCAGTTAAAATTTAAAACGATGGCGTATGTTCTGTAATTAGATTCCCTTTTGCAGTATTGTTCGAAGTGGAGACTCCATCTACGTGCGAGTAGGTGACCATGACCTCACCACCAGGTTTGGCTCCCCAGGAGCACAAACTCTTCGTGTTGCCACCACCTACATCCACCATAATCACAACTCGCAGACTCTGGACAACGACATTGCTCTACTTAAACTATCAGGTATGTGATAAATGATAATATGTGTCCCAAAAAAACATGAAGACTCTCTTTTAAAATGTGTACTATACTAACTAATTAAACTATTATACTATTTTTCACATATGTTTACGTTCCCTCACTTTTAATGGTATCACCATAATTGACATACATTACCATGATTGATTTATTAGAAAAATTAGGTAATTGGTAACTCATATCACCACTGGTCATAAATATTCCAATTATTGATATTATGTATTGGAACTTTCTTTGCGATAATGATATTGATTCTTACAATTTCTTAGATTTTAGTAAATTAAGGGCCGTACACATGTAGGTTTTTTAGGTATTTCCACCAGACTTTTTGCTAAGCTCCTCCTACTTTTTCCACGAGAATATAAGAAAAAATGATATAATTATTATTACCAACTGATATAAATAACAATTATATCATTTTTTCTTATATTTTCGTCGAGAAAGTAGGAGGAGCTTAGCAAAAAGTCTGGAGGAAAGATTTAAAAAACCCTACGTGTGTACGGCCTTTTACACCTAGTAACATAAAAGTCACTAACTTCACATAGGTCATGCGGAGCTGAAGAAGGGTGTCTGTCTGGCCTGTCTGCCAGCAAGAGGAGTCAGTCAACAGGCTGGTAAAAGATGCACAGTCACTGGCTATGGGTACATGGGCGAGAGTGAGTAATGAATATAACAAAAACATTAACATTTCCCAAATATAGCAAAAGAAATACGTATAACAAAAATGATAAGAAACATATGCCTTATTGATTAAAACAATAAAAAAATTTTTTCGATGGGACCTTTAAATTCTCTCTCCATTTTGCTCTAACGAGGTCTCTACTTTCCAGGTGGTCCAATTCCTTTGAGAGTTCGAGAGGCGGAGGTGCCTGTAGTGTCGGAGACTGAGTGCGTTAGGAAAATCAACGCGGTGACTGAGAAGGTCTTCATTCTACCTGCTTCGTCCTTCTGTGCTGGAGGAGAGAGTGGCCACGACGCTTGTCAGGTGAGCATTGGCTTGATAAGTTAATACACAATATATTAAAATGGGAGATTCTTCATCTTCTGCAAATCATGTTAATACAGAAGTGCCACAAGGTTCAATACTGGGGCCACTCCTGTTCTTAATATTAAAACTAGTGATATGTTGTGTAAAACACTGTTAGAAACATCAGCAAACAGTAATGTATGATCAGCTGAGTTTATGAATGAAATAAGTATTCTACCACAAGGTTGATACACCTTCTTTAAAGTATATATTTTGATTTGTGTTCTTTTTACCTACAATATATAACTTTGTGAAGTGTCACGTCATTTTCGTTCTTAAATCAGTACAATTTGGTTTACAAAAATTTGCTGCCTGATTTAAAGAGAATGGAGTGTTTCGTCATTCCAAAAATGACGCCAGATATAATAAATTGCTTTGAGTTAGTTCGATTTTTTCTTTTTTAACGCGTAAGCTGAATCATAATCCATACAGTCTATATTCTGAAACAATATCCCTATTTTCTATGTTAGGGTGATGGGGGAGGACCTTTAGTATGCAAAGTGGATGACTATTATGAAGTCAGCGGTTTGGTGTCTTGGGGCTTCGGTTGTGGACGTCACCAGGTGCCTGGTGTCTACGTCAAAGTCTCCTCTTTCATTGGTTGGATCAACCAAATAATCAGCGTTAACAACCACAGTACTTAATTGGTTGGATCAACCAAATAATCAGCGTTAACAATGACAGTACTTAATTGGTTGGATTAACCAAATAATCAGCGTTAACAACCAGTTTAATTAATGTAACCCTTCATTGTCTGGACTGTCTTATGTGATGCAACTGATAAATAGAAAATATAATTCCAGACTAGGGTAGGTAAAGAATTATATGATCGGTTTCACTTCTTCGGTCACATCAAAAATACTATATAATAGGCAATAGCTATTATTTTAATTGGTATCCATGATACCTGCATGTATCATGGATGCCTATTGAAAAAAGTTAAATAACCATTATTATACGTTAACTAATAATTATTATATCATTTTTTCTTATATGACCGAATAGGTGAAACTGACCAATAATTCGTAACTTATCCTATTATTTTTTTTTAAATAATAGATAAAACTCTGATAAATATTGAATATGAAAATAAATTAAAGTAAAATGTAAATATAATGAAGGGTTGAAACTCTGGACAGATGAAACTTATCTCTTTTTGACAATTTCTTTTATATACTTTACCATTAGAATTAAGGTTCATCTCTGGAGTACATTGGAAAGTTCCGAGTTATTGAACGGTTCTACTTTTTCGATCATTTAAGAAAAAATAATGTAATTAAAATTAAATAATGATTGTATATTTTTTTTCTTACATGACCGAAAATGTGGAACTATCCGATAACTCGGAACTTACCCTATATGAATATAATATATTTTTTAATGACAAAGCAGATTTTTAGCACAACTATATAGGTTTTAGCACCTTTTATCAATATTTAGATAACGTTATTTTTAATTCTGAACATTACTTGTAAGTAGAATAGGAATTAAAAGGATACTTCAATACATCGAAATAGCCGATATATAAATAAATAAACTTTATTGCTGTAATTAAAGCTTTTTTGGCTGTTTTCAAGATATTGTAAATAATTATTTATTTAAAGTCTGAAAAATGAAACAAATTTATATTGCATTGAAAGGTTATTTTAGTTAAGTTTGTAGGTATATATTATATATACGGGCATTATATTTAATCGTATAATAAATTTCTAAATACAAACAGCTGTTCTATTTTCTTAATGGCAAACCATTGTATTTTTTATATTTCATTAAATTTTACAAATTATATACCTAGTTTCAATCCTATGATTCTTTAAAAAGCATTATGTTGAACATCTTTTAATTAATACAAAACCATTTCTGTTTTTGAAATAGAAGTATTGTAAATTAGTCTAGGGTTGTGACAATATGCGTTTTAAATCATAAATCCTGAGAATATTATAAACAGAGAGAAATAACGAGTATCGAATCGTTCTAATTCAGCGGTATATAGTATTCGATACCCTTCTTCTTCTGCGATATTCTTAAGATCTATGATTTTGAACGCATATTTCTAATTTCAAAGGAAAATGAAAAAACTCTTTAAACACTGAGACCAAATTTATTGATGCATACCAGAACATTGAGTACAAGTATATAGCTATCATTATAGTAATAATATAGAATATTAATCAGTGGTATGATAAATAATCCTTTAGAATGTAGCTAATAATAAACGGTGATTATTGGAGAGATGATTAGGAAACTGTATAATCAGCTGAGACAGTTGCCAGGTCTCGCCAGACGAGTATCTCCGATACAAAACTAATCATCCAAGATTACAATTAAACAATAAGCACCACATATGATTACTTACCCTTATGGTATTAGACTAATGATTACGTGAACAGTTACTTTTGTACCAGAATTACTCCTTATACAGTTCGGGGCGCAGTACCTCACCTAAAATAGATACTTCATTACCTTTAGTAAGGTTCAACACAATAAAAAGTTTAGAGTCTCCAGTCCAAGTCACCCAAGTAGGGGAGGAACCATCAGCTCTCTAGTTAGTCAGCTATCGATGTAGGGTAAGTTACGAGTTACGAACTCTTCCATATTTACGAGCATGTATGAATTTAATTAGTTTTACTCGTTTTTTAATTCGTGTCCATTTTACCTGCAGGTATCATGGATACCAATTAAAATTCATACAAGAAATAGTTTAACTCGTTTTTTTAATTGGTATCCAATATACCTGGAGGTACCATGGATACCAATTAAAATAACGAGGAAAACCTCATCTTATATGACCGGAAATATGGAAGAGTTCAATATCTCGTAACTTACCCCTAAATAATAACCTCCCCCACTCAACACTACCAACCTACTGGGCCTAACTACAGCCCGATTGTGCCCAGAAAAAACTATCCAACAAAACTACTCAAAGTCAAAATAGAGAAAAGATATATTTTAGATTATTGCTATATATGCCTCAAAAGTAATATATTCACCAATGGAACTCACTCTCGCTATTTCTTTAGATTTGGCAGGATTTAGAGAGTGTCTCTAGCTACTGTTGGTACTTTTAGTAGTTCTAGCGCCCTGCTCAACACTCTCTACTAACGTACCTTATTTAATAGTAAGACCATTTATCAGAAGTACTATCTAGATAAAAGAAGACCGTTAAATGTCAGCAATTACTTATTTAATACCTTAAAGGTTATTTTTTAGTCTACATTAATAAGTGCATAGTACAAAGTTCTATTTTGAAAGATGTGAATTATATCAATTACTAATAGTAACATTATTATCTATATGTTCAAAAGTTTATACTAAAGGCTACACAAATCACACTTTTTATATTAACAGGATTCTTCTCATGTCACAACTCCAAAATAAATAACTTGGAGCACAAAACCTATAAAGTGAAAAGAAATTAGCACACCTGTACGCATTGGGGAGGGGGGGTAATACTTCGTGGAGGGTATAAATGCAATGGTGTTGCTTGTCATTCAGGGTATGAAAAATAGAAGGGCTTGTCAATTAGTTTACGAACGTTGAAGTGTCTTGTCAATAATGTTTGGGAGTGAAAAAGGCTTGTCATTCAGCATATGAATGAGGCTTGTCACTAAAGGTATGAATGTGACAGTGGCTTGTCCTTCAGGGTATGAATGTGACAGTGGCTTGTCCTTCAGGGTATGAATGTGACAGTGGCTTGTCCTTCAGGGTATGAATGTGACAGTGGCTTGTCCTTCAGGGTATGAATGTGACAGTGGCTTGTCCTTCAGGGTATGAATGTGACAGTGGCTTGTCCTTCAGGGTATGTATGTGACGGTCAGTGGCTTGTTACTAAAGACATGGATTTGGAAGTGGCTTTTCATTCATTCTATAAATTTGATAATGGCTTTTCATCGAGGATGTGAATTTGGAAGTGGCTTTCCATTCGGGATATGGCTTGTCATTCAGGTTTAGCTAAGGTCACAATACGTATAGTTTGCACAGGATACAACAACCTGGTTAAAACTTTATTGCAAAATTCTACCCTTGAAAGTAAAGATAAATTGTGTACAACAATGAAACCTTTAGTAAATGCACCATTTAATAAAGTTTTATTTCGGGAAGCTCACGTAGTACCTAACTGTTTTATTTATTAGGTTTCACCAGCAGACTACAAGTCATTAGATTGTGCATAGATAGATAATTCGTGTGAAGGAGATAGCAAATGTGGACTGTAAATCAGCGTAACTACTATCGTAACCAAAAGGGCAAGAATTTAGACTTTGGGGTGCAGTCTATTACTTAAAATACCAGAAATAAACAAAAAGGGGAATGAAATAAAAAAAATAGGATGCAATTGTATAATAAAATAATATAGAATTTTACACCGGAGTAAATAAAGTAATTGCAAGAAAAAAGAAATCAAATCTGCATAGTTGAAAAAACTCTTAACAATATATATTGAATATATTAGCAAACTGTCACAAAGATATACATTATTAGAAGAGAATTAAGTTACTACTAATAGACTATGTAAGTCACTCAAAAGTTATGAAGTCTCTTCAAAAAACTAAATTAAAGAACAAAAAAAAGAACAAACCGTATCTAAGTGCAAAGAAAAGGCTTCAGATATTTTCAATTTCACTCTTCATCCGGGTAAGTAAATCGATCGTGAATAAAGACTACGCACAGTTATTACCACTTAAAAACTAACTGCTAAGAATTACCTACATTAAATATAGTCCTTAAGAAAGCCTTTCATGAAAAGAGTTAAAACAAACTTTCTATAATCGTTGTGGCAGCAAGGTATGAAATAGAAGCTTCATTATGGTAACACGAAAAGTACCAAAAACCACCGCCAGATGGGGTGACCCGATGGTGAATTGTGGTACCAAAAACCACCACCAGATGGGGTGATCTAGCGGTGAATTGTGGTACCAAAAACCACCACCAGATGGGGTGATCCGATGGTGAGAAATGGTACCAAAAACCACCGCCAGATGGGGTGATCCGATGGTGAGAAATGGTACCAAAAACCACCGCCAGATGGGTGACCTGATGGTGGATAAGTGGTCCGTCTAATACTATCCCTACACTGCGTAACTACATAGGTACTACCTAGGTAGGCACACAGGAGTTCGTTTACCTGGGTAGGTACTTGGTATGTGCCATGACTACCTATCTAGGCGTCTACCTAGGTAGGTTAAGCAGTGTAGCTTCAAATACTAACAATTATCAACTGCAATGTGAGTATACTTATCATAATGTATGCACACACACTATCTCTGGTAGTTTCAGTAACGTCATTTCCTTACAGATTGTCTCACAATATTACCCATAGGGGGCTTTTTAACAAATGCCATAAGTGTAGTAGTTTATTGAGGCATGCATCAACACATCACACAAATAAAAAGCATTAAATTTTTATCATAGATTAACAATTTTCATATAAAGATATCAACAATAAGTATTTGAACCAAGAGTAATCCAGAGGGGTTAAACACATCCTAAAGAAAACTAAGTTATTTAAATTTACTAATCAACAAAATAGGATATTTTGGACAGATATGGATTTACAGGTAAGCCTAAAAGTAATAGACTCGAACACGAACCTTTCGTTGCAAGTGATCTGGACTTCTCCAAAAATCAGTTGCAGTTGCAACTAGTTACGATATTTTGATGTGTGAAAGAGTGATGTTGATGATCACATTCACAAGTTAATAAGACATTACTATACTTCAATACAATACAAATATCACAAATATAAGTGTGTTTGGTAGTAAGTATTTTTACAAACTATCACATGTATGGACAATTTCATTATTTTAATTCCCTTTCTCAAATAAGCTAGACAGAATTTGTTTTTATCACACGAATCATTTTATGAAATGCAGTAAGCACAATTTTGACGGTGATGACCTTTTGGCACGCAGATAGACACGACGAAAAGAGCTGTGTTAAAATAAATACAACAATACTAACCTTGACAAGTGATTAACAACAAAAGAAACTGGCTTGAGAATAAATAGGGGCGATGGCACGCAAGCGAAGGCTAACATTGCCGCGATATTGTAGCAAGCTCACCTACGGATGTTCGTAAATATCAATTAAGGGAAAATGCTCTTTGGAATCAGTAACAAATTAACATAGTGGCTAGATATTTGCAGATCAAAGATTAGGAATTGAGAATTGGTTATATTATGACCAGTACTAGAATGTGTAAGACCCTTTCCTCCTGTTTGGCAAGCTGTAGTTAACCATTCTCAAGGTAAATGATTTGGGAAGCTAATAAGGCAATGGATAATACTTCTTGGAGAGACTGGATAAGGTGTCTTTGCCTAGCTAAAACACCTTCTAGGAGGTGGAGTATTGAGATCAAAACGGCCCGGAAACATGACTTAGTTCCTACATTATCATCATTCGCATCATTTCATGGTTTTGATTATTGGCTAATAAGTAGAGCATATTAGCTAGTCACGGAGTTGTACAACAGAACCATAATACTAGAATATAAAAGAAACTATCAAATGAATAGGATAAAAAATTTGGATTCAAGTGGAACTGGTGAAATTAATTTGGAGGTAAAACCGACGGTAATTTGATTATTTCATTAAGATTACAGTATGAATATTTTGTACTAGTTTTATGGTAGAAATGGAGTAAGGAAAAAAACTTACGAAATTTTTCTAGTAATTTCAAAGCCTACCAACACTATATACTTTTCGAGAGATGGTGATATGAAAGGGAATTGAAGTTAGAGAATATCTACAATGTAAGACTAGCTAGAGTTAATATGCTGCTTTGGAAACTTTCATAAAATATATATAGTAAACAAAAAGGGACCTACAACAGGCACTTGAGGACAACGACTACCATTTTATAGTAGAGGTTGCGATGGATTTAGTAGATGGGGTGATATTTATTTTTGAGATATAATTTAAATAAATATTGAAGTAGATGCCCAATTGAGATAAAGTTTTCAATATAGATTTAGATACAAACATACTATAAGGATTGTTCAATATATGTGAAGGTATTACCTACCTATTGAAGTACCTACAATTTGGGGAAATTGATACCTAGCTAACTAGTTGAGGGGTGAACAAAATAAGGAATACCTAATTGTAGGTTTAGTATTTAATGTTTATCAAGATGGTTATTTCTTATCAGTTGTTAACATAACTAGCTGCCTAACTAAGATCAAATTGTGTACGACAGTTAGGATGTTGGTCCTTAAGCACTGAATGATAGTAAACGACTTCCTTGACATTTTATTAGACTTATATACTAGACATTGCAGTGAATACTTGTCCCTATCATAACAAAGCCACCTACTTCAACTGAAGCAGCGTCTGTACTCTCTCTTAAATAACTAGTATATTTTTTTAGATTTTTCAATGAATACACAAGAGTAAATAACTTAAAAAGTAGCAAGCTGTGACAAGTTTCGATAAATCTACAAACACAATATCCTCTAACTCTAAGATTAATTAAAAATAAGAAGCATTAATAGTAGCATCATCCAATTACATCACCAGCAACGGAAAAAAACAGTCCCTCTCTCTGTTCTAGCTGCTCCAACAAACTAAAGTGATGTGTGTACTTCGTTGTGATACACATTTAAGTAACCTATTACTCAGAGTACTCAAATGTAAGTAATTATCATTAAGAGAGGTAGAATACATACGACACACTCCACAAAGGACTAATAGTGCGCCCGCAAGGTGGCGTTACAATCGACGCAAGGCGGCAAAACAGCCGCCAAGAAGTCAAGCGGCCACCGCTACCCTAAGCTGTATGGCAGTATCGCTCCATGAAAGTGCGTGCGTGATAATAATGAAATAGCAATATAAACTAGTCATACATAAATGGGGAATAATATATAGAACTTAAAATAAGCCTAAAACTAAGGACTTTGTAGTAAGCATATAACAATTGGAATCGCCAAACAAAATATTAAGTCGTAAATTTTGCGACTAGCAAATCAGAATGTTTATTATTTGTTTATGAGCGAAACTGACAAGCGCACAAACGAGCATATACAATAATTCTAGACTTTGGGAGTTACAAACAGTTTTGATATGTAGACAAAATAAATACCTAGGTAACGCTTTTTGATAGTGTCTTCACGGGAATCACCTCACGGACTTCATGTTGGCTAGGTACAGGGAGGGAATGTCTCGAAAAACAACAACTAAACCTTACTAGACGCCAATTTGGTACAGAAATTTAACGGGGGATTGAGGACCTCGAAGCATTTAGCACTTAAGCAGTGAGCAATTTTATTGTTAGATAGGAAGGCGATTTTTTCTGAACACCCTAAGTGTCCCTTTGGTCAAACATCAAATACACAAATGAAAATGAACAGAAATAGCTAAAGACGTCATATCGAATTGTTCTCAATTTTTGTGATTTAGAAGGCACAACAGTGTCGATTCATCAAAAATAATTGCAGTCTCAGCTCATACAGATTGTTCAAATGCTATCACAAGGAAAGAATATTGTCCAATGGTGTCCCTAGTTTGATATCGTGTGAGGAAGTCCATCATGTTAAAAAACTAAAATACTAAAAATAAGGTGCAGGCAGTTATACAGATCATGACGACACAAATTTATGACTAGGTAGCCATGGTCAAAAAAATTAACATAAAAAAAACTCAATTCGAACTGAAAGTAATAACGAAAATCAGTACGTACATACATCCTATTTAAAATTAGTCAAGAGTTGAACAATTACAATAGTTAAATGTTTATTTAGCCAGTGTCTAATAGGTAACTATTTCATTGTATTATTCAACAATGCCTAAGTACAATAAATAGATAATACAGTAACAATTATGGCGTCAATTAAATTTTATTAATTTGTACATTGGGTTATTATTTCTATTAACTACCATTAGATTTTAAAGTTAGACTCTTTTGAATACCATTAGCCACGACGCATATTTATATATAAATATATACGTATCAATAAATTAAACTAGATAACTCATACACGACTAAAAGTTCAAAATGCAACAAATTATCTTTAGTGTTCAGATTCAAAGTGGTTAAGAACTTTAGAAGGAAGTAAAAATCTTAACTAGTTAGCACAACCAAGATCACCTTAAAAGAAACCCAAAAAAACAACAAGTTAAAGAATTACTATCCTAGTAAATAAAGGACCTAAATCTAGAGTCAGCAGCATTCACCATTTTAGAGCTTTTTTTATTTTTTATAATATCTTTTTTATTTTGTTTTATAGATGTTTTTGTTGGTGAGACAAACCGCTTTGATGACTGCAAAAGGAATAAACTTATCTTAGAAATCCGAAAGAATACCTTAGGACTAATGACCACTGAAACATGAGTAGGAAAACTGTTCGTAGGAAAAACAACAAGGTAGAGAAGTCGCTTGAGAGCCACTGACTATATCTCTATAGAGTACCTAATTGACATGGAGCAGCGCCACACTAAACTAAACGAAACCTCTTGCTGTGTTTTATTACTTTATCCGTTTGGCAAATATTAACCTAAGTCACTAAAATATTATTGCACAATCTAGCTAACGAAAAATCTGAGGGGTATCGCTGGATAAGTTTGAGAAATCACAAATTCATTTTACCTGCCACTCAACATAATGTTAAAGAAAAGATCTTTCATCTAATAATGAGCAATTCGAATACTAGCGAAGGATGAGCACAAAGTTCATTTTCCAACTGAGAAGTGACTTGATTGTGGTTTTTAACACTTTCTACAGACTGGCACAATAATTTGAAATCACTACCGTAACTACAATTCTTAACAACATTTTGATTGGTAGAGATATTGGTCGGTTATTTTTGAGTGATACGTTAAGACTAATTTTTAACATACAATTTGGATATGGATTTCAATTTGTATACAAAGAGTGGCTGATGGGTTGGCATGATAGGAAAGGTGACTACCTAACGATAGCGGAGACACTAGGAAATATATAAAAACAATGATTTACACCTTATGAACTTAGAGTGCTTTTTGGCATTTAAATGACTCAAATAGCTTGCTATATTTCATCACAATGATGAGGATTCTATTGATGAGAAGTAGAGAGAGTAGCAAAATAGTGTGATGTGCAGATTACCCATTAACCAGTAGACTGAAATACATCTCCATAAAAAACACAGAACATTAAGGCATTCATTAAACCACTTCCGAGATATTGGTTGGGTGGACTGAGATAAGTAGGCCACGAAACAGACATTCTACACCGTGAACGTCAAGTGCTCAATACAACAATGAATTAGTGCAACAAAGAAAAAGCGGAGAGAGCATGCAATGGGGAAAAATTAAAGTTACGCTCGTCACTCGATCAAAAGACGCAAACTGGTCTCGACATGTAGCTCAAATATTCGCCAAAATTCCCGACCAAGTTGACATACAACTCGCATACTCAACAAGGTCTTGCCCATTCAATATTACTCGAATACTCAACAATACCAACAAACGTATTGCTCGAACACTTGTCAAAAGGTCTAGATCATTCAACATATTGCTTGAATACTTGCCGTAGAGTCCATAGTCTCGACCAATGAACATATTGCTCGAATGGTCGCCAAAATGTCTCAATCACATGACAAAACAATATCAACCGGCTACACTCATGACATTTTCAGTATCAATTGGAATGGGTACTTTCATTTGTAATTCACAAAAACTATTACTGAATGATATTAAAACAGTGATAGCTAAATCAAAAATAATTAGTCAAGTGTAAATAATGTATAAATATATTTGGAGGATAAAATTACACAGATAAGATTTTACGACAGAGTATGAAAATTGAAGACTGACAAGTCGAGTGTTCGAAGACATTTCTATCGACTTTCAAAAGCAGTGAAGAGTTTCAGTGAACTTAACTTTTACTTGAGTGTAACAATTTGGATCACAGAAAGCAATAGACTAGAATCACCGATTGGAAGAGAAGGAAAACTTCAAATTTGTCGTCTTCGTTTAACACCTACCGAAAGATTAACTGGAAACTGTCCAGGATTAAAAGATTAAATAATCACCGATATCTGGCACAACAATTTTTTTTCCCTAAAATGCCATGCAGAGTTCATGAATTTAAGAGTATACCCTGTGCAAGAAATTGTCACCAAGACCAAATCAGCCCATGGGTTAAGATTACATGTGTTTATTAAATACTTAATTACCCATCGTCACGATAATATATATATATTGAAAAGATAAATTGAGCAAACCACACCACATAGAAAACAAAGTGCTGGGAACAGAGATTAGCAGCTAGACTCTTTCCTTTTAGTCACAACAACCGAATACAAGGAACCCAATCGTTAGAATTCTCTGCGCCAAGTCGAGAAAAAGTGACTTCAATTTAAGGACCACTTATGAAGTTATGTAATCAAGAATATAATCTTTCAATATAGCTAGATATAGTTCTTTATAAATTTACAATAATATATGGATATAATTACTTAGTACCAGCTCCTTATCAGCTAATTAATGCTTGGTCAAAATCACACAATTTTTAAATAAAATCTTACTTGGAAGTTTTAATATAGTTAAATCTACATTTTTTTTGTTTTTATTTTTATTTATATAGCTATGATTTAAGAATAATCTAAGATGGAATCACTTCACCTCACTAGTCGAAAGAGCGAGACTTACAAGAGTAATCTAGTGTAGGATAGACATGGTAGTCCATCTCAAACAAAATAACCTATTACTACAATCCCTGCTACCCTTCTTCCAATAAATAACCAAACTTTCATATCACGAGTATCCATGATACGGGTGAATGTATCACTGATACGACTTTATCCATAGGGAGAGAGAGGGTAGCAGGGAGAGTTCTATTGGAAGGTATAGAATGGCTATAGGTCATATCCCTGTAAAGTCAGAAGCAACACCTAGTCAGTGTTCACAGTGTTGCCCCTTACTAAGGGACATCACAGTGCGCAGTGACAACTCAACTGATAAAGTACTAGTCAATGGATATAACACACACAGGGGATACCAATGGCCACTGTGAAAGGCACAGCCTGACACAGGGGGCTGGTATCTCTCCTCTAAACACTAGAAATGTGAATGCTAAGAATAGAGATTGATATGGCTTGCAGATATCACCCTTAGATAAATTTGATGCTCATTTGTTAGTCATTTTTTTGTAGCTTTTGATAAATTATTTCATAGAAAATTGGCAGTTCACCTTTGAACAGATCACCTCGAGAGAAAATTTAGCTTTTTTCCTATTGAAATGCTCAGTGGAGAGAGAGAAAAAGAGTACTGGCCCCTTTAATTGGTTATAATCGACCCAAGAAGGCATAGAATGGTAGATACACCAGCTAAACTCGCCCTTAGCAGATTTAATTAATTCACTCAAAAACTAAATTATCCATTAAGACTAAAAACAGAATATATTAGTCTATAGTAGTATATTTAATAATTATTCGGAAATGACTACATCGTGGCACTTAAATTTATACTCTCTTCTATAACGTTATTTTACAATTATCATATATAAGAATACTGCATATTATGAGGAAGGTTGTGTTCTTTTATTCTACTCAAAATAAATAAAAAGGAAAACAAAGCAGTTGTTTGACTTCAAGTTTAGTTAGGTTCACCATATCTCCTCGACAGAACACCCGTTTGAAAAAAGAAAAGGGGATTGATAACCACAAACGGGGTTAGCTCCGAGTTGATGGATGGTTCCGCATTTCCGATCTTAAAAAAACATAATTAAACTCTTAATGATATCAATGATACCATTAGGAACCAATGATATCAAATAGTTAAATTATGTGATTTTTTGTTACACGATTGAAAATGCGGAACCGTTCGATAACTCAGAGGTTTCCCGAAATCACAGACATGTATGATGATGGCGTGACTCTGCATGAACTTAACTGTGAATTGCACTGAATTGTCAGGGACAAACGAACAGAGGTTTAATGTTAAAATCAATGAGATTTGATACAGAGCACTAAAAACCATCACTAACAAAAAGCACCAAGTGAATGAATGGTTCAAGAAAAGGTCCTTGAATGAAAGTGAAAGCATTCAACAGACACGGAGACTCTGAAACACAACTGACAACCACCAAATAATAAATAAATAGCTATTGCCATAGTAAATAAAGAGCACATTATTAACGCTATCACATTGGGGAGAAATCACTTCGCATTAGAATGTTCTTGCAGTGACATCAACTCCACAGATCGTTTGTAGGACACACAAAACATCAATGGTTCACATTTTGGTATTTCACTTTAAAATTTAGAGCACAGATTAAAAAGATGGATATTAAACGCACAAATGAGTTCAGAAAGCACTCGAACCTATTCGACCAACAACGATGAATGGCGAGAATGCATGCTGCGAAATATAATGGATTATAAAGTTCTATACATATCAGTGTGGTACAAAAACTCAAAAGAAAAACATGTTGAGCCCAATATACCTAGGCACAAAAAACACCATTGCAAAATAAAACCAAAAAAATAATACTAATTAATATTATAGCATTAATTAATTATATTAAAAACACACACACTAATAATACATATATACCATACCTTGAATAATAATAAAATAATAAACAATCTATTTAATAATAAACAATAATAACATTTTGAGTAGAAGTTAATATTTGTATTTTGAATTCACAGCGCGAAATACTCTCTAGAAGATGGGCTCATTTCCCCACCAGGAGAGAAAAGGTCTTCTCAAGACTTACGAACAGAAGTGAAAAGTCTAGCGTTAGATCGACTTGAGCCATAGCATTTATTCAATAAGTTAAAAATGATCACATCAATACACCCTACAGTACTAGCTTCAAAAGATTTTTTTAGCATTTTTGGTTTAGTGTGCTAAAGGGGTTTAGCTTTCATTTGTTTGGTATATTTAAGGCAAAATTTAATATGTCAACCACCAATAAAAACTCATTGGCTCAAAGGTATATATTATATAAATATTATCAGTATTTCTCATTTATTTACAACTGTGGAAGAATGGTCCAAGGAAGCAGCATTAATTGCCGTTTATTTCAAAACCTCCCGAGTGAGAAAAAACACCCACCCACCCACCCTTTCTTAAATCAGCAAAATTTTAAAAGACATTCAACACTAGCGGAGATGAGGTTCTCACAAGTTTATTTACGATCAAACGACTAAATCACTTTTTAAATACCTTAGAACACCTTTTTTCAAAACTTTAAAATCAATGCACTTCTTTATTGTAACATTAACTCTAATAGAAATTATTGTCTTTTTTCAAATAGGTGCACACACCTTTTCCACTCGAGCACTAATTACATCTACATAAAGAGTCTGAAAAATAGCAAGAGAAGCTCGAATAGTGTTTAAAAATACTTTGTACGCAAACACGTACAACAGTGATCAGCTAAAAAGTCAAAAAAATCAGATATGGTGTTTAGTTTTCAGAAGAGTTGACCAAACAGTTCTGAAGCTCATTTTCACAGCAAATATATATTATATATATTGAATTTTGTTCAACTATCTTTTAATTTTAAAGCACTCGTAATTTGTAAATTCCTGCACGTATTCTTATCACATCAATGAGAATATTATCATATACATAGTATATGGAATTATTTGATCACTAGATGAGCCTTGTTGCTCTCTTCTTTTCACCAGTTTTATCACTCGTCATGACTTAGATGATATTACATTAGGACTATCAAAGAGTTGCACTATCAGGGTGTTCACATGCCCGACTCTGAGGTCAGAATTCCCTCTGGAAGGAAGGGCTTCAGGGGCGTGCCCCTCTGTTGAGAGTCACTGCCTCCTTCGGTCCAGAGGCCTCCTTTAACATCACCAGAGCCACTGCTCCACAGATTGGAGGAGGCTGCTCCTGCAGCTGTGCTCCAAGGTTCTCCCTTGGAGGTAGGAGTGGATCCTCTAGCCTGTGCTGAGGTGGCGACTGAGGAGTTTCCCCAACCTAGGGGGGTGGATCCCCCAGCTGCTGAGGAGACTGCGTCGTTACCAGCACCCCGGCCTTGCATCCACTGCTTCACCTCTCCATCAGACGCAAATTCGGCAAGGATTGTGGTGTTGCTCAGAAGGCAGTTGTTCAGATTGCCTTGGGCCTAACAAACGAAAGGTTAGTTTAGTTAATTTTTGGTTGTTTAAAAAGACAGTATTTTTCCATTACAGACAAGAAGAATTTTAGAAGGTGTTTAACGTCTGCTTCAACTATTTCGTTGAATATATCGTAGACGTCAAAGGGAAATTAAATACAAGGGACTGGAAGAATATGCTAGAAATGAAAGCGTCTTTGTGAAGTCTCTTATCGAGGAATAATGCGAGAATATGATACCATTATCATCATGGCATACGAGACATAATTATTGTAGTCTCACCAGAGGTATTTCTTATCTACCCACCAACACCAGAGGTATTTCTTACCTTGACGGCCTCTTCACTTGATCCATAGTTCACCAGAGCGAATCCTTGGTTGAGAGCAAGGTGGAAGTTAACGAGAGGACCATGCTGCATGCACAAGGTTTTCAAGGTGGACCCGTCAATCTGAGGAGTGAGGTTCTTCAGGATGAGCCACGTGGAGTTAGGTGGTCCTCCGCTCACTAAGGCACTGTTAGCGTTTGGGCGCACGTCGCCCCAGGCTGAGCGACCGATGCCACCCCAACCCATGGGCAGACCACCAGACCCACCTGAAAGAGTAAAAGTTATTATCTAAGAAGGGGTTCGACTACCATGGAGCATAACTACGAAGCAAAAACTAAATTTATGGAATCTATACAAGATGTTAGATTGAAAGGAGAGGTCTAAAAAGTGTATCTAACAAAAACTAAATTATTGAAATGGGAGCGAATTCGCGTTAGGATAATTATATAGCTATATTATGCTATTATGAGTATCACAAACTATTTAAAAAAACTTTCACTTAATCTGAGCTATTATAATAGCTAGTTATGAATTAGGTTTAGAAAGCAGTACAATTAGATCATTTAAATGTTCAACTGAATGAATTTTTTTGACTACCACCCTCCTATCTAATATTTCACGATACAACTTCAACTTGGGTAGGATGTTTCACCTTGCTTATTTGTGTTGATGGAGCTCCATAGCTCACTAGCCAAGTTAGTGGAGCCTGCTCCATCACTCCATGCGCTTGAGCCCTTGTTTCCCCCCACCTTGTCTTGGGCGGAGGAGGAAGTGGCAGTGGAGGTAGGGTTGTAACTCCATGTTGACGAGATATTGGAGAGATCATTAGCAATGGAGGAAGAGGCCTTGGTCATAGAGGTAAGGAGGGGGGATGGAGTCACTGACCCGGGGGTTATGGTGGGGTCATCTTCAATGTTCTTTAGCTGAGAAGAAGTAGAGATCAAAAAGTTTAGAACAATCATTACAAAAACTATTGACTATAAAAATATTTCAGAAAACAAAGAGATTTAAAAAAAAATAACCCAAAACTAACAAACTAAAAAAATATTCAAAAGAATTAATATTACAACACTAGAATTCAATAGATTGAACCTCATAGAACAATCTTTATTTATTTCTATCGTCTCTAATAATAATGATAGCGAGTAACATACAGTCACTTTAATACTTAACACTCACCATCCATAGCTTGCCTGGCTCGAAAGGTTTGATGTCGAGATCGTAAGAGGAGGAGGGTGGGTTGTTGGCGGGGGTGGAGGGCCAGCCAGACGCCCCTCCATCAAGTAGTGAGGCAGCGGACTTGTCACCTTCCACATTGGAACTGTTGGGCCATCCGTTGTCACGCCCACCACTCAGGGGGGGTTGAGACCAAGCACTGGGAATAGAGTAATATTAGCATGAATGCTCGGAAAATAAAATCGGTAAAAATATCTATTCTAGGTGCTCTAATAGTCTACAATCTGAGAGTATGATGTAGAGTGAGACTCTGACAGAATGTCCAATTACAGACTTTATAAATATAACTATTTCAATTAGCACAAATATCATTCTGAATATACATAAGTTCTTTAATGGAGCATAATTCAGTATCTCGCTATAATTTCACATATATTTAGCGCATCTCTCACTCACCTGTTAGAGGATATGAGAGGTGAGAAGTTGGGGGAAGTGTTGTTTCCCTGTTTGCCAGCTCCTGGAGCTCTTATGAAGTCAATGGCTGAGTTATCGTGATCCAATCCTCCCATGCCTAGAGATGGAGGACTTAGTTTAATAAGAATTCTATTTAGCATATGGATATATTTATGCCATCAGTATTTCTAAAGTCTTCTGTACCTACAGCAATAGTTAGCTATGAAAGTATATGACGCGTTATAGGAGATAAATTTACACATTATGCACCTTGTATTAAAATATATCTATAGTGTTTTCTAAATCGTGCAATAGTAACTCTCTCACCTGACTCAGGCAGCTTCCATTGGTTAAGACGACTGCTCTGCTGTCCTTGTTGTTGTTGCTGCTGCTGTTGTTGCTGTTGCATTTGAGCTGACATCTGTCCAGCACCAGTCAGATTTAGCATAGAGTCATTGCCTCCCAGATTCATCTGGTTGAAAGACGCTGAGAACTGGTCTGACATCGAAGAAGATCTGGTGGGAAGGATATACTGTTAAGACATTTATGAAGGAAATGTACTATTGTAAAAGTTAGATTAAATAAATTTCATTCAGAAATAAAGTAATGATCAGTTGACAGAGCATTCATTTTTACGATCAAATTTCTTTTACAGTCCTAGCCGTATTTAGGCAAATATTATCTCAATTTAAATCATTAATATTTTGTTATCCACCACCACTGACCTGCTAAAGAACTCATTCCCTTGGGGAGGAGGCACTCCTCCAGGAGTAGGAGGAGGTCCCATACCACCGGAATGCTTAGGACCACCTCCCATAGACTGCTGACGAAGGTGTGCTGCTTGGGAATGGTTGATCTGGTTCTGTATTGTCGTTATGTGTTGCTTCACCTTAGTTATCTGAAGGTTCATTTGGAGGATCTGGGTGTTATTGGCACTGTGGGGGCCCTGACTGGCTGCCACGTTATTCATACTGATATGCAGCTTTTGCAGCAGGTTGATCTGAGTCAGCATATTGTTTAGCAACACCTGAAAACAATAACAATGTTTAGGTTATCTAGTTAAGACTACTGTTGGCTGGAAAGAGACGTTAACACTTTGTGGTTTGATTATAAAAATAGACTTTTATATTGCATTATATTATAAATAGCTACATTATGTGAAGCAACAGTGTAAATGTTTTACCAGTGTTTGAGGAGCCAAGGATTGGTTGAGTATCTGAGGGTTGAGGTAGCCAGCCTGCACTGCCATTTGAATGTGCTGCATCAGCAGTCTAACCTGAGCAGTTCCATTAACCCCATTAGCTGAGGCAGAGTGGGACCCAGAGCCAGCCCCTTGTGGACCCCCTTGTTGGTGGGGACCTTGTGAACCAGGGAACCTGTGGTTTCCCTGCAACAAACATGGTAAACTATAATCGGAATTTAGGGAGCGGGAAACATTTACAGACAATTACAAGGGTGAGAATTTAAAAAAGAATAGGTTATGTTGCGAATTATAGGTCAGTACCACATTTTCGATCATTTAAGACGAAACGATATAAAAATGTTTTTTCTTGTATGACCAAAAATGTGGAACCGTCCAATAATTTGCAATTCACCCAACGTTTCACAACAGTCAGTAGCTAAGGAAAAGGAGATATGAAAGCCAAACTAACCTGGAAGTTTCCAAGTTCAGAGAAAGGAGTAGCAGAAGCAGAGGGAGGAGGGCCCTGGTGAACACCATGGTGATCATCAAGTCCTCCACCTGACCTCCAAACATCTGCACCAGATCTCTCCACTTCTTCTAATGGACCACGGGCGGCAGAATTGCCTCCTGCCAGTGCAGCCTCCAATTCCTCCTTCTACAGGAAGAACCATTGAGAAATCAGCAAGGTATAAAAAGCAGATCCTTGCACTCTATAAACATGATAACCGTTTCTTACAGCATTCTAAACAGACTATTTCAGTCATGCTAAAGTGATTGCATAGTGAATAATACTGCAGATTATATTCAAAAAGCCTTCAAACAATAATTCCTTATGAGCATAAAAATAAGAAATAAATCAAGCAAATGCATTAAGGATGATGAGGCGAATGCAGAAGAGTAGCGACTGTTTGAAATCAGTTGCAGCACGCGTTAAGTTAATAAGAGGGATATGTTATTATAGTGGAAGGATATGACAAGACAAACACCTTAGTGTGGGTTGTTAGGAAAACTAATGAGTGGTAGTTACTCAATGAATTGCATACCAAGACAATTTGTAGGCACATCTTATTACCATTCTACAAGCAATTACATGTTGTACCAGTGAATAACTATAGTCTGTTACACCTAGTGTGAACATTCATCTGGAGTAGTCTACCACTCAGTAGTCATAGGGTGCAGGGCAAGTTCACAGTTAACGAACAGTCCCACATGAGCGAACACATTAGAAAAAACTAGATAATTAAGAACAATTATTTTAATTGATATCCACAAATTAATCCTCCTACTTGTTATTATCAAGGATACAAATTTAAAATGTTAATTTAGTGTAAGTTACAAATTATCGGTCAGTTCCACATCTTCGGATATACAAGAAAAAATGATATGATAATTATTATTCAATTTTCATTGGTATCTATGATACCTGCAGGTATCATAGATACCAATGAAAATTAAATTATCCTTATATTGTATTTTCTTGTATATCTGAAGATGCGAAGCTGACTGATAATTTGTAACTTACCTGTTTTTTGATATGATCGAGAATGTGGAAGCGTTCGGTAACTGTGAAATTACCCCAGCACTCGGCAGGAGAGAGAAGCTTAGTTGCTGCTGCAAGTCCCAAATGCTCACCTTTGCCATTTCGAACAGAGACCGAAAATTCCTGATGCTATTTAATTCTTTGGGGGAGGTGCCTCTCTATTTTAGTGGGAAAAAATTCAATGGCGTCAAAAAATGAATGGTTAATGAGTATGCATGAGTTGCGAACCAAAAGAAAACCACATAGTATCTACATGACAGCGAGTGACTGGTGGCACCGTGGATAAAAGGAGAGAAGTTAGGCTCTGAATGACATCAATAATTAATAATATCAATTATTCAACTTATGGCACATATAAGGTGTTTCAGATGTTTGTTAGTATTTATATGTCACAGTAATCAGAGCTAACTTCTCTCAGTCTTTTATAAATGGGAGACAATAAGTAAAACACAGGGGAGTATTTACTTAAAGCATTAGTGATATTTTTAAATTGTATGCGAGGCATCTATTATTCATCGCAATTCAGTCAGTTTCAGTAATCCTCTCTAACATCATCTAAGTGACAATGGTTTCAGACAAAAGAGGCAATAGAATTGGTAGCCTTTAGATAATATATCACTGATGTCCAACACTCCCCTTTGAAAAAAAAAAAAAGAAACCGCAAACAATAAGCACATCGTAAAATTAACTATTGGATTTAGTAAACCTCGTCACACTAACTATATTAATATGGAGCCACACCAGCTACATTACACTAAACCAAACCATTAAAACATGTCACCTCTCAACACAACTACAACATAAAAGGTCTTCCTTAATAACCACATCAATTATTTACTCCTTGGCTATTAATATAAAATTTCCTGTAACACACTATAGGACTAGTTCCAAGTTATTGGACTGTTCCACATTTCCGATCATATATAAGAGAGAGTATAGAAAATGACATTTCAAATCATTATCAGAGTTTGTATCCATGATACCTGCAGGTATCATGGATACAAACTAAAATGTTAAATTCTCTACTTTTACAGCACTAAATGATAGCAAATGTGGAACCAGTTATATAACTTGTATATAATTTTTAAACAAGGTGTGGAGATGTCAATTTATCTATTTAACTCTGTAATTTCACATTGGCTCTTCTGTGGATACGAGTGACTCCTCTAAATAGAGGAAACTTTACAGAACTTAGAGGAACATTTAGAAGTTAACAATAAATGATTTTCTTTGCACTACCTTTTACATTTACTTCCAGTTTTTTTTATGTGTTATGTTGATTGTAAATAGTGTTTGGCAGCAGCCACATAGAAACATCTGAACCAGTTATGAGAGTGGGTAAAAAATTCTTCTCTTATTTTCAGTTTCATGTGAATTGATAGGAGTAGTTCAATTATAAATCTATTTCAAACAAGCAAGTGTGATCAGCCCATTGAAATTTAGCAGTCAATGACAATCTTTAGGAGGAAACCATAACACCCTAAAGCACGGAACATACCTTATACTGGCCGGAAAGTGCTTCCATGTCAGACTCTCCGCCCCAGTTAGGATGACCGGGACCTCCCATCTTAGACTTGCCCCAGGACTGGGACTGTTGATCTGGGCCTCCCCAAGCAGAGCCGCCAATGGGACCGCCCTTTGAGGAGTCATCTCCCCAAACAGCAGAGGCATTTGGAGCATTATCATGTGACGGGTCACCCCAGTTGCCATTGCGCCTAGTGTCAAAAAGGAGATTATATTGACAATACTGTTACAAACTGAAATTTAAATCAACCTAATATAGGATAATATTAGCAATTATCTAGAATAAAAAAGGTTTTCAGTCGTAGTCGAGGTAATAATTGTGTTACAACCAATACTTTCACTATTGTATACAATGACAAAAAACTTAAGTCATGAAAAAAAACTCACCCAGGTCCCCACATGCCAGCTGGTGTGGGTGGTTGTTTTGGTGGTCCAGGTTGTGGTTGGAGATGAGGAGGTGGTCCCATCCTCTGTTGTTGAGGAGGGGGCTGCATGTGAGGTTGTTGCATCCTTTGAATCATCATAGCAGAGGTGTTCATTTGCTGCTCCTTCCAACGAGAGCCTTGTTGACCCTGCTGCTGTTGGGGATTTCCCCACACGGCGGTACCATCGTCACCTCTACGGGACACACCAGCAGCACCACCTCCACCACCAGAGGGAGGGTCTTCCCAACCACTACCTTTACTGAGGTCCTTGCCCCCCCATGCCTGTCCTCCAGGCATACCGGGGCCAGGAGGTCCGTTAAGGTGTCCGGTTGGATGAGGAGCACCAGGAGGCATGCCATGGTGCTGTAAAGGATTAATGTGGCCTGGGTGCAGACCATGAGGAGCCATGTGTGGAGGTCCATGGAGACCTACAGGAGCATTACCATGAGGAGTCATGTGACCAGGGATCTTAGGCGGACCATGGGCCCACCCTTCAGGTCCTGAGGGGTCACTTCTATGAGGAGCGCCATGTTCAGGCCATCCAGGCTGCCCTACCTTCCAGTCATTGGGTTTGTTTTGCTGGTTCCACATGTTGGGAGTGTTGCCAACAGGTTGAGCTGAGTTGGCACCAGGCCAAGGAGTCTGAGGTCCACCAGGAGTGGGAGGTGGTGCTGAGCTGTTCCAGGCGGTGCTGGTGTCACTCTGATCATCTTCATCACCCCATGTACCACCAAAGTTGGTGGCAGGAGTGTGACCCCAAGGAGCCTGTTGAGTTTTAGGAGGAGGGGCTCCTCCGTTTCGTAGGTTGCTCTCCCACAGTTCTGTGCCATTGTTGTTCAAGTGTTTTTGCTGGGGAGGAGCATCTTTGCTTGGTTCAGGGGATGTTGGTAGATCCCAAGGAACATCTTGGTTGACATTTTCACCACCCCAACCTTCACAAGAAAGGAGAGCATCTCTAATGCACTGTAGCTGTTCTTTCTGTCTCTTAGAAGCTTCTACATTCTTTGTGCTCTGACTCCAGTTAGCACCATTACCATTGGCAGACTGTTGAGGTTGCTGTACTCCAGGCAGTGCCTGACTGCTGGATGGTTGAGAGACGCCACTAGTGGCAGAAGACTTGATCCCAGTTGCACCAGGAGGAGGAACACCGGCACCCGCACCCCCGGGCCCAGCACTCCCACCAGTACGACCGGTACCATTCCATTGGCCACCTGTTCCGGGTGCTGCACCACCTTGAGCTGCCCAGCTGGGAGCAGCTTGAGTGGCACCACCACCACCCCAGCCATTGGCAGAAGCACTTTCCCCTCCACCACACAATCCCAAACGTATGGGAACTCCCCACCTGTTGGTGAGGAGAGATCTGCCACAGGTCTGGAATCCATACTTATTAATACTTGGCCTCTTTCCAACAGGAGATGGAGGAATTTGTTGGAGAGCTTCAGCAGGAATGTCAGATGTGGAGGTGGAATCACAAACACCGAGATTGTAGAGTCTGGAAAATGAGAAACTGTCGGACAGCAGAGCAGCGATTAGAGAAGCGGCTTTTGTACCAAAAGAAGAGTAGGAGACAGTGGGAAGGCTTCTGTCGGAGTCTGTTGCGGAGTCAGTTGGAGAGAAGGACGGAGTGAAGCCCGAGAGCCCCAATGGTGGCAACTGATGCAACGCGAGAGGGAGGGAGAGGAGTAGATCCCGACAGAAGGAGCTGGATATCACAGACAGCACTAAATGAGCATGGGAGGGAGACTCAGAATAAAGGTCAGCTCCAAACCTAATATTCTTCTCTCCTTCCTCACTAATAATATTATGTTGTTGTTTGTTTTGTAGCAGATGTTGCCAGATTAACTGACAACACCTAGATATTTTGGTGTTGTTATTGTCGTTGCCACATGACTGACTACGAGAATCAGCAACTACAAGAGCTCTTGTAGTTCTTTTCTCCGAATCGTCTCCCAATGCCTGAAAGATGGGAATGGTGTTATGGTGGATTTATGAGAAGCATTTCTTAAAATATCTAAATTTTCATAACTAGCATTATGATCATCAAAATTGGTGTGGTATTATATTCATCTCTAATTTTTTGAAGTTCAAATAAAAAGAGATGATAAAGTTCTCTAATAAGGTGCTTAAATTTGAAACTGTTACAAAAAAAAAAAAAAGAATGGAAACTTATCTATTTAGAAGCCCTAAGATAATGCAAGACTCACAACAAACAATTCAGGCACTTTGATGGTAGGAAACTCATGATTTGGCAAATTTGTGACATTGAAGGCGAGAGGCGCCTCATCGACTGCATCCATAGCGGAGATCCACTTGTTTCTGCTGCCACACCATGAAAACTGAAACATCATCAAATTGAGTAGGGAGTTCAAAGTGTATTTAACAACTATTATTTCAAATGAAAAATTGTTTCAGAAGAGATAGCCTTAATAAGAGTGGGGAAAAAAGTAGCCAAAATCTCACCTTGAATATTAGAGCAAAGGCCTCAGTAAGGGTGGAGCTCCCAGTAAGAGTAATAATAACCTATTGGACTGACAGTGTGCACATTAAAACAACAATAACACTCTTTGGCCAATAATGCATAGCAATCACCATCTGAAAGCAATAATAAATGATCATCAGGATTTAGGAGTAAAGAATATAAATTTTGTTGATTAAGTATCTATGCATACCAATGATAGTTAGCTACTTTCTAATTATAGCTCAAGGTACAAAAAATATTATCATAGTGTTTAAATTTATGGCATATGTCCATGACTCAATAATATGGTTCATTGCTTGCCACTCATTGACACTGTGAAACTTTCATTGATCAAGAATAGAAAATTTGTTTCTCAGTCCAGATCATAAAATATTGGGCAAAAAAGTAGGAAAACCAGAATTAAAAATACTATATTTTACAGATTAAAAATCTGGCATCTTGTGTCTTAATTTCAATAAAAAGTATGTAAGTTCCAAGCTATATCAAGAAAAATAGCATGTATCAGGTTTGAATGAAACTAATCTTCTATTTTCACCCTAATTATCGATTTATCAGTTATACCTTGCACATGTGTTACCATAACACGGATGAGATTGTGGTTGCACAATATCTGAACTGAGCAAGATTTATGATTTGAAAATTATACTTTATGTTTCATGCTGCGGCAGCCAATAAGCCATATTATAACCTCGAACATACCGACTTATTATATAGAGAACTGGGATTTTTGAATATTCATGTATGGGCTGTTTAAACTTAGCATTGGGACCTACATGCACAAAACAATATATCATGGTTTCAATTGTGAGTTGTTAAACTATATTAATTCTCACACTGATTAACATGTAAAAATTCCTCGTAATGTTTCTCTTATTACTGTAGTGATGCCAACACATTATTTGTGTACGCATAACTGCTTTGGCGAACCTATATAATCAGACATATAAAAAAGTTATTATGTGCACAGTAATTCACTCCTATCTGTCCGTACTCTAGTATAATCAGAAATTGTATTTTCCATAAACTTTTTAATTTAGGTTGTCCTGGAAGCCTCGTGCTTATGTGGCCTATGGACTTTGAATATTTAATTTATCTTGTCATGTAAAGACCAAGGAGGCCCCAGCCTTGGTTTGTTTGTAAAGGGTGCCATATGTTGAATAAATGAAAATAAAATTATTGTTCCAAGCCATGATTCATTTGGTACAGAACTAACAGAAGTGGAATCCATAGTAATTTTTTGTAAACATACATGCATACAAGCTCAGCTAATAAATAAAAAAAGGGCCTTTCCTGCCATTTGTCTTTTCATAGGACATGGCAAGAATTTATGATTATGATAATTTGATCATTATATAATATAGAGAGGTATTCAACTTCTTTTGGAGAGAGCTGAAGAAAAAAGGTCATGAACCCTACAATTTTACTTGGGTTTAGGAGAGAGTCAAGAGCATCTCTACAAATGAAAATTAGCAAACAATTATATACAAGAGGACCTAATGAGAAACTAGCTATAGATAAGAGATTTAAAACCAGCCAACAAAAAAATATTGATTGAGATCTATAGTCTCAATCTATCAAATTTTTTTTTACACATTAAACATAATTTTACACAATACATGAGAGAATCATTTAATTAGAAATAATCAATTGAAGAGAAAAAAAGTATACCTATTAAAGAAGAGGTTCAATGTCTATTTCCAAGTTCCAACATATATTTATTAGAAGAGGAGGATCAATGTCCATTTGACCATTTCCAATTATTAATAAATCACCAGTCTGCAGAATAAGAATATCATATATGTGACATTTTTAACATTTTCTGTGCGAACAAATAACAATCCCTAATCTCCTATATTTAAATATATTTTACTGAACATCTGAAAAGTGAACATAAGCCAAGATAAGAGGATTTCCTGGAGAACAGTTTACCAGTTCCTGCAGTCTGTCTGAGTCTGGATAAATCATAAATGATAAATTGTAGAATATCTATAACAAATACAGAAGCATTCCTAATATAATCATATTCTGCAAACTACCAATCTGAAAAGAGAGTCCCACTAGCCTCCACAGACTAAAGATTTTTTTTTACAGAAATTGGGTCAAGTAAAATAGTATGGCTCATAAACTCTCCATTTGTCTCTGCAGCTCTTCCAAAATCACCTAATTTCTCTACAAAATGATCAAATTTTCATAAGTTCTCTCCAAAATAACTTTGTAGCATAGGAGAAAAATAGATAAAACTCACCATTTGCAATTGAAGGACTCAAAATAACTGTCACAAACTCTCCATTAAAATGGCGAGTTTGGACATGCTTTATTACTTGGTGATCCACCAACATTTCCTCAATTTCTCCTCCGTAAATTAAATGTAACAAAGGATAGGAATAAATAGCTAAAAAGCTATCGAATTTGTCAGAATATTATTTTCAATTTCAAAGGAAAAAAAATTCCACCAACAAGTCGGTGGAATCTACCATGAAATACGCCTACGGTCTGGCCTGCTAGAGCTACTTTTCAGACTGGGCTGACAGTGACAGCTCCAGTCTGTATTTGGTGCACAAAATCCCACTGACTTTTTCAAAAAGCTGAAAAAATCCACCATAAATTTCCAGTAATTTGGCTAATCCACCAACATTTTCCCAATTTATCCATTGAAAATTAATGGTAACATAGGAATAAATAGCTAAAAATCCACAACTTTGTCAGAATATTATTTTCAAAGGGGAAAAATTCCACCGACATATCGGTGGAATTTAGGTACCACAAAATACAGACTGGTGACAGCTGACTATAATACAAGTTTGTCTAATAATAGTAATATTCAATTTTCCATGATTTACTCCGCAAAAATATTTAGTTAATAGTTAGATACACATATAATTATACAAGATTAATAGTTAAATTGTTAATACATACGGTTCAAATTTCTCTCCAAAATGAACAAAAAATCTCAAAATAATCTCCAATAATTATATGTAAACATAGGAATTAGGCCTAATTAGAGAAATGTTGCCAGATACTGGCGGATGCCGGATAGGTAATTCAGGAGACTAATTTAACTTTTAAGGGCCTCAAATTTCAATAGTCACTAGATTCACTTCAAGCATCTTTCGCAGACTGGCCTACATTAGAATATATATACCTAGATAGTCAAAATAGACATGAAAAACATTCAACTGCTTAAGTATACATAAACATTAGCTAGGTGTCACCGTGTCAATGTTCAATCATTTTCTGTTATTTAAAATCTAATCTGGGAAATTTCAAAGTTTAGAACGAGAACACCAAACGGCATCTGCAATGTACACTAGTTAAATGCTTGCTATCTTGTATTCATTAGCTTGAAAGTTGAAACGGATTCTACCTAACGTATAGAAAATTAAATACAAAGTGCTATAGGCTAGTAAGGCTACCTACCTATTTGATTTAGAGTCTCATTGAAATTCATGTAAACCAATACACACACAGACATTTAAAACTCCGCAGACACTATCTAACCGAAGTGCAGTGTCAGCGACGGCACAAATATTCACTTTGCATCTTTAGAAGGTAATACCTACCTACCTACCTGAGTGACAATAATATTACTGCCTACCAACACTGGCACATATCATCAACTTTTATAAACACTAACAATCGATAGAGCACCTTAGGAGATTACCAGCTATGAGAGTTAATATTTTGGAGATATTTAAGCAATTGAAAGGTTTGTTATTAGTGTAAAATGATGAAGACAATACTTCTCCCTCTGTGACGGCAGCCATTGCACTGAGACTGTCTAGCCTCGCACTGTCCTCCATTAATACAAAAACATATAAATCTCCCTTTTTAAATGATTATATCTAATTCGTCATTTATTATGAAATTACTTTAATGTTAAATTCATTCAGAAACTGACATCCTTATTAATTAAATCATATATTTCCTTAACAATATTTTTTTAAAAGACTGGCCAGTGCATTGAAATTCAAGATACCTTTCCAATCTTAAAAAAAAACATAAGTAAAATCATGATTATGATTGAACTGATTATAGAGTGTTAAATTGAAGCATTCAGTAACTAAATATGTATCAAATTTCACTCGAAATTATTGGTAAGGTTCATTGGAATTAATTGGAAAGTTTAAATGCGCAGGTGGGCAGCTAATTAAGTACCTACAATGTTATCAGAGATAGCTTTGAGAACGTTTTTTTGTTTAATTCCAATGCATTTTAGCTCACTAATTTACCTCCATTAGGTTAGCCAAGAAAAGAGTATAACTCTTTATTTATCAATGAAAATATATCTTTATGTAATATAAATAGTTTATTCATTATTTCATTACACTGAATTAGCAATAGCTAATAGGGTGCATATAATGCAGGTAGGTAGTAGCAACTTTTTCATATCAATTATCATTTTTACCTAGCGAGCAAGATTGTTTTATTTCTAGTAAAATAGAACATATGTAAAAAAAAACACGAAAAAACTTAAATTAGCCAAGAAACCTCAGATGTTTCAACAAGTGAGAACAGTAAGTTCTAAAAAAAGTAGACTTAATTGTCTGTGTTATACCGAAAACATTAGACTATATAATCACTTCTAACTATTTCGCTAAAATGAATGGGGAAAAGTAGATTTAATTGTCTGTTTTATACCGAAAACTTTAGACTATATAATCACTTCCGGAACTATTTTGATATCATCAAGAGGATGATTGTGTTAATTTTCAGTAGAAATTATATCTTCTCAGAAAATTTAGACAATTTAAGTTTGAGATAAATGATTTGAAGTACCTAAACTTCGAAACTAAAATGCTAGCGAGATATAGGTACCTGCAACAGACGCTACAAGGGATTTCGAAAAAGCAGTCAAACAAGAAAGTGTCTTCATGAAGAAAGTTAATCACTGTTCGGATGCAGCAAAGCTACTCTGTGAAAAGAGTAACTTACAAAGAAAGGTGACCGTATTCTTTCAACAGGAAAATAAAGAGGTGATAGTGATTGAAATACACGATTCATAGTTCAAATTTCATCAGTTCAAAACAAAAGGGATGCCTTCCGCTCCTCCACAAACAAATTCCATGTATATATTCTTTAATTCCATGTAGTTATGATATTCTTTAACATGGACTAATTATTCGTTAAAATATTCTAATATTATTGCACATTAATACTTCAATTGATATTTATCACTATCAGTGTGTTCTATTTTTTTTTAAATGAAAGGAAATATGTTAACTATGTATAGGACAAATATAAGGACTGTTATCTTCGTAAAAAGATAATAAATGCAGTGTTACAGGATATAAAATGAAAAAGAAACTATTTTTGTGTCGCTTTAGAAATAAGTAAATTATTGACAAGAATAGAGCTGTAATGAATTGATGAGTAAATTAAAAAATAGGAGTTGGTAGGAGCTATACGAATTGATGAGTAAATCAAGAAATAGGAGTTGGTAGGAGCTATACGAATTGATGAGTAAATCAAGAAATAGGAGTTGGTAGGAGCTATACGAATTGATGAGTAAATCAAGAAATAGGAGTTGGTAGGAGCTATACGAATTGATGAGTAAATCAAGAAATAGGAGTTGGTAGGAGCTATTCGAATTGATGAGTAAATTAAGAAATAGGAGTTAGGAGGAGCTATACGAATTGATGAGTAAATTAAGAAATAGGAGTTAGGAGGAGCTATATGAATTGATGAGTAAACTAGATCACGAGCACTCGGTTTAACGCATACCTTCGCCGCCGCTTATAAATGACCTTGACCATCAAGTAATACCTGAGTTTTTAGTGACCTTGACCTCAACATTTGACCCATTCGCTCTCAAAATCCAATAAACTGGATAATGACCAATCGTTCCAGTAAGTTTCTTGCAATATGGTTGAATACTTTTTGGGTTATTGAGTTATAAATGACCTTGATCGGATTACTCCCAAAATTCTACCATATGGCTCCTGGACATGGTACTAGGACAATTCATAGCTATATTTCATATTATTAATTTGTTCCATACATAATTTCGCCATTTATTCGCCATATTTTCAATTTCTTCCAAATCTTCAAATTAACAAATGATACAATATGTACAAAACTTGGTATCTACAATATAAAAGATTTTTCTAATGAGTAAGTAATCTTCCATTATTTTGAAATTAATTATTCCATATTTCAAAACAAATTATTAAACATTTGAAATAAATACAAATAATTAAATAATAAAATTATATCAAGATTTGGTATCAACAATACCGTCAATACGAGTAATTTCTATAAACCTATAAACCTCAGATCAAACCAACTCAAAATCTCTGGATGTAATTTGAAGAATTAAAAAATGATATAAAATCGTGTTTAATTTGAGTTAAAAATTGATAAATACGAATAGAGAAAAAATAGAGAAAACTGTATGAGACGAATTGTCCCCGCGACGAATTATCCGGACACGCCTGGACATTGATCAATCGATCGTCCCATTAAATTTCATTGAATACTTTTTGAGTTATAAATGGTTTTGACCTTGATCTTTGACACGATTGTTTCCAAAACATAACCAATTGGTTCCTGGACCAAGTTTCATGCAATATGGTAGAGTAGGTAGTTTTTCAGTTATAAATGACCTTTGACTCATTTGAATCGTTCCACCAAATTTCAGGCAATTTGGTTGAATAACTTTTTGAGTTATACGAATAACAAGATAATGAACAAATGAATGCCGCCTAAAATATAACTTTCCACTTTCTGCGAAAGTAATTAATTAGAGATCTCTTTACCTTTACGGTCTGAAAAAAATTCGTACCGTAAAAATAATTTATGGAAAATGTCGGACCATAAAAGTAAAAATTCAAGAAAAAATTTAGACCGTAAAAGTAAATCAGCATAGCACTCTAATTACAACTTTTTATATTTTCAAACATTTAGGTAGAATTACCTTTGCAGATGCGGAAGATAATGTTTTTAGGAGGTATTTCTTATATATTTATTTATCATCTTGTTATTCGAATAATTAAAAAAATATTCGACTAAGTTACATGAGATCAAGAAAAATTCGGACCGTAAAAGAAGAGATGTAAATTAAGAAATAGGAGGTGGGAGGAGCTACAATCTAATGATCAAAAAAAAATTAACAATCTCGTGATGTCTAATTCTTTTTTCCTGTTTAGTTTGTAATTAAGTTCTAAAATATGTAACTGAAGGATAAACAATTAGACTGCACTATCTTGACAACGGTACGATTATCATTATCTAATTATTATTGCTAGATTAATTATTATCATCTAATTAGCACTGATAACAACAATCAACCTTCAACTTTTGATGTCAAAACATGAATGGTGAGATGTTAAATTGTTGTACCTACCTACTGACACCTCATTTTTTGTAATGTATGTAATACAATAACTTTCATTGTACTGTAAAGTTTCCTTGTATCATTGTTTTATACATATGTTAATAATATACACTTATTTTATTGCAAAACTGTTTATTATTAAGAAATTTAAAAATAGAAAAGACAAAGGAATTTAAACGGAGGTAGGGAAACTTCGGGAAGTTCCGAGTTATCGAACGGTTTCACATTTTTGATCATATAAATGAACTATTTCTTATCCATGATGAATTCGTATATACGAGTTACATTATCTTTCTTTTTGTTATATGATCGGAAATGCGGAGTCGTTCAATAACTCAGAACTTAGCCTACTTCTCTTTAGGTAATCTTTTTATAAATAGAGTTATGACGCAGTAGACAGCTTAGGTTTCGAACAAAAGATATTAAAATGCCATTGTTAATTAATTAATTATTATCATTACTACAATAACGTATAGATTATGTTTTTCATATTGAATTTAGCAAAATAATTAAATATTAAAAATCGTATATCATAGTTAAATATATATCATCATATTAATCTGGAAAATCAATAGAATAAACAAATTTTATTTAAAGGGAATGACTCGTTTATATAGGGTAAGTTACGAATTATTGATCGGTTTCACATCTTCGGTCATATAAGATACATAATCAAATTTTATTTTAATTTGTTTGATTGTATTCATGATACCAGCAGGTACCATTGATACCTATTGTATAACTTCATGTTTAAAGACTTTTACCTGCAGGTATCATGAATATCAATTAAATTGAAAATAGAATAATATTATTAATCATATTATTTTTTTAATTCAAGTTTTTATTCCTATATGACTGAAGATGTGAAACTGATTGATAATTCGTAACTTAACCTAAACTGTAAGACAATCCTCTATATGGGACATGTTAGGCATTTTTGAGTGCAAACTACTAATCAATATTTTAAAGAGGCAGAGATGTATCAGAGAACAAAGGAATTCGATGGTGCAGCGCCATCTAGCAGTGAGCAAAGGCACTGCACACCTTTACGCCTGTCAAGCGTGTCTGGTTTAAAGCCTAGTTACCATTACCTACCGGATACACAACACAATGACGAACACTCTTGCTGTTACCTACCAAACACTCTTCTATTTCATCTTCACATTAGTCAATTCCACCATTCTTTAATTGGTCAGTATTAGAGTTTAACGTTTGAAGTGCCTATTAAGGTATTCTGAGAGATAGATGGCGCTGGTAATACAAACTGGGCGCTTTTTACAGCGTATGCGTGTGTTGATCATTCGCGCGGCTTCTATTACTAACGCTTTGTATCACAGTCTACAGAAATAGAAGTTACTGCAGCCTATTAATTATCACCGTCTTGATATTCTATGCTGACATGCGAGAAAAATCTCCACTAACTCTTTTTCCAAGCCTACCATTGGCTGAGGAGTGATGACGTCATAATAGCTACCTATGATGCAACATGGCAGCCTACATGAATGCAGTTATTTGCTGATATATGTACTGTTATAACTTTCCTTATTTATTCTACTCGCTCCATTGAGGTCATCCGCTCTCGCAACTAAAAGAGAGATGCCACTCAACTTTTCGATGCGAGGATTCCCACTTTGAATAGGAATTAACTGGGAATATGGGAATTAGTTGAAAAATGAAAATTAGTTGTAGAAATAGGAATTTCCTTGGAATGATACTTAATAATATAGGAATTACTTGGGAATATAAGAATTACTTGGTAATAAAGGAATAACTTGGTAATAAAGGAATAACTTGGTAATATAGGAATTACTTGGTAATATAGGAATTACTTGGTAATATAGGAATTACTTGGTAATATAGGAATTACATGGTAATATAGGAATATTACTTGGTAATATAGGAATTACTTGGTAATAAAGGAATTACTTGGTAATATAGGAATTACTTGGTAATATAGGAATTACTTGGTAATATAGAATAACTTGTTAATATAGGAATAACTTGGTAATATAAGATTTACCTGGGAAAACAGCAATTACTTGGTAATATAGGAATTACTTGGTTATACAGGAATTACTTGGTAATTCAGGAATTACTTGGTAATACAGGAATAACTTGATAATATAGGAATTACTTGGTAATCTAGGAATTACTTGGTAATTAGGAATTACTGTAATAGGAATTACTGTATATAGGAATTACTTGGGAATATAGGAATTACTTGGTAATATAGGAATTACTTGGTAATATAGGAATTACTTGGTAATATAGGAATTACTTGGTAATAGGAATTACTTGGTAATATAGGAATTACTTGGTAATATAGGAATTACTTGGTAATATAGGAACTACTTGGTAATATAGGAAATACTTGGTAATATAGGAATTACTTGGTATATAGGAATTACTTGGTAATATAGGAATTACTTGGTAATATAGGAATTACTTGGTAATATAGGAATTACTTGGTAATATAGGAATTACTTGGGAATATAGAATTACTTGGTAATATAGGAATTACTTGGTAATATAGAAATTACTTGGTAATATAGAAATTACTTGGTAATATAGAAATTACTTGGGAATATAGAATTAATTGGGAATATAGAAATTACTTGGTAATATAGAAATTACTTGGGAATATAGGAATTACTTGGGAATATAGAAATTACTTGGTAATATAGGAAATTACTTGGTAATATAGGAATTACTTGGTAATATAGGAATTACTTGGTAATATAGGAACTACTTGGTAATATAGGAATTACTTGGTAATATAGGAATTACTTG
>CANNZV010002416.1:0-80008 GCA_947561585.1 Caprella mutica
CTACGAATGCATAATAAGTGAATTCTAGAACATTTCAGAATTTGAGGTTCTCCTCTAAGAATAAGTAGATGGAATTTAGGTGTCTAAACCCGAGACAGATTTATATTTTTATAGGAGAGCTTGAATTTACTGTTTTATTACCTATGTTTTATTACTTTGTCTAGTTATACGAACAATTGAATTATATATGCTCTCGTTTGAATTATATATCACTATGATATATGTTAATTTTCAAAATTTATTTATACAACAGCAAATTCTTATTTGATTTCAAATAGTTTCGTTACGAATAATATCTGGTTCTTTAATACAGTATTTTCAATCTTTAATATCGATACAGGATGTAGATTACAACATTAGACCTAACTATACCATTTTCAACCAGTTTACTACAGCCCACCACAATCTCCTCTTTTTTTTCAGTCCAAACCTCATACATAATCTTCTAAAAAGAAGCTGGTGATTATTTCATATCCATTTTCATATAATACTTTGTGACCAGTTTTCTCGTTATTTCTATAACTCCAACCGGTTATCGGTGTTATCTCCATTCTTCTTCTTTTCTTTCATATTATTTCTTTTGTCGATCTGTTTACTGTATCTAGTTTGTAATTACCTTCTCTTTGTCTTACTCCTACGAATGCATAATAAGTGAATTCTAGAACATTTCAGAATTTGAGGTTCTCCTCTAAGAATAAGTAGATGGAATATAGGTGTCTAAACCCGAGACAGATTTATATTTTTAAAGGAGAGCTTGAATTTACTCTTTTATTACCTATGTTTTATAACATTGTCTAGTTATACGAACAATTGAATATATATGTATGCTCTCGTTTGAATTATATATCACTATGATATATGTTAATTTTCTAAATTTATTTATACAACAGCAAATTCTTATTTGATTTCGAATAGTTTCGTTACGAATAATATCTGGTTCTTTAATACAGTATTATTAATCTTTAATATCGATACAGGATGTAGATTTCAACATTAGACCTAACTATACCATTTCCAACCAGTTTACTACAGCCCACCACAATCTCCTCTTTTTTTCAGTCCAAACCTCATACATAATCTTCTAAAAAGAAGCTGGTGATTATTTCATATCCATTTTCATATAATACTTTGTGACCAGTTTTCTCGTTATTTTTCAAACTCCAACCGGTTATCGTTCTTATCTCCATTCTTCATCTTTTCTTTCATATTATTTCTTTTGTCGATCTATTTACTGTATCTGGTTTGTAATTACCTTCTCTTTGTCTTACTTCTACGAATGCATAATAAGTGAATTCTAGAACATTTCAGAATTTGAGGTTCTCCTCTAAGAATAAGTAGATGAAATTTAGGTGTCTAAACCCGAGACAGATTTATATTTTTATAGGAGAGCTTGAATTTACTGTTTTATTACCTATGTTTTATTACTTTGTCTAGTTATACGAACAATTGAATTATATATGCTCTCGTTTGAATTATATATCACTATGATATATGTTAATTTTCAAAATTTATTTATACAACAGCAAATTCTTATTTTATTTCAAATCGTTCCGTTACGAATAATATCTGGTTCTTTAATACAGTATTTTCAATCTTTAATATCGATACAGGATGTAGATTACAACATTAGACCTAACTATACCATTTCCAACCAGTTTACTACAGCCCACCACAATCTCCTCTTTTTTTCAGTCCAAACCTCACACATAATCTTCTAAAAAGAAGCTGGTGATTATTTCATATCTATTTTCATATAATAATTTGTGACCAGTTTTCTCGTTATTTTTATAACTCCAACCGGTTATCGTTCTTATCTCCATTCTTCTTCTTTTCTTTCAAATTATTTCTTTTAACGATCTGTTTACTGTACCTGGTTTGTAATTACCTTCTCTTTGTCTTACTCCTACGAATGCATAATAAGTGAATTCTAGAACATTTCAGAATTTGAGGTTCTTCTCTAAGAATAAGTAGATGGAATTTAGGTGTCTAAACCCGAGACAGATTTATATTTTTAAAGGAGAGCTTGAATTTACTGTTTTATTACCTATGTTTTATTACATTGTCTAGTTATACGAACAAATGTATTATATGTGTATGCTCTCGTTTGAATTATATATCACTATGATATATGTTAATTTTCTAAATTTATTTATACAACAGCAAATTCTTATTTGATTTCAAATAGTTTCGTTACGAATAATATCTGGTTTTTTAATACAGTATTTTTAATTTTTAATATCGATACAGGATGTAGATTTCAACATTAGACCAAACTATACCATTTCCAACTAGTTTACTACAGCCCACCACAATCTCCTCTTTTTTTCAGTCCAAACCTCAAACATAATCTTCTAAAAAGAAGCTGGTGATTATTTCATATCCATTTTCATATAATACTTTGTGACCGGTCTTCTCGTTATTTTTCAAACTCCAACCGGTTATCGTTCTTATCTCCATTCTTCTTCTTTTCTTTCATATTATTTCTTTTGTCGATCTATTTACTGTATCTGATTTGTAATTACCTTTTCTTTGTCTTACTTCTACGAATGCATAATAAGTGAATTCTAGAACATTTCAGAATTTGAGATTCTCCTCTAAGAATGAGTAGATGGAATATAGGTGTCTAAACCCGAGACAGATTTATATTTTTATAGGAGAGCTTGAATTTACTGTTTTATTACCTATGTTTTATTACTTTGTCTAGTTATACGAACAATTATATTATATATGCTCTCGTTTGAATTATATATCACTATGATATATGTTAATTTTCAAAATTTATTTATACAACAGCAAATGAAGAGTTTGGTTCCAAAACGCTATAAATCCATTTTGATCAATTTGAGTTAAAATGTGTTTTCTTTACCAAGAAAGTACAAAGATGAAAACCACTATTTTCTGTTTCAATCATTCACATAGCATATTGAGGTTATAATAACATAAACAATTCAAATCCACAATACCGACGAAATACAATATTGATTTAGGTGGAAACTCATTTTTTTCAAAAGTGGCGTTTATCGCGTTTTGGAACCAAACTCTTCAAATTCTTATTTGATTTCAAATAGTTTCGTTACGAATAATATCTGGTTCTTTAATACAGTATTTTCAATCTTTAATATCGATACAGGATGTAGATTACAACATTAGACCTAACTATACCATTTCCAACCAGTTTACTACAGCCCACCACAATCTCCTCTTTTTTTCAGTCCAAACCTCATACATAATCTTCTAAAAAGAAGCTGGTGATAATTTCATATCCATTTTCATATAATACTATGTTACCAGTTTTCTCGTTATTTTTATAACTCCAACCGGTTATCGTTCTTATCTCCATTCTTCTTCTTTTCTTTCAAATTATTTCTTTTATCGATCTATTTACTGTATCTGGTTTGTAATTACCTTCTCTTTGTCTTACTCCTACGAATGCATAATGAGTGAATTCTAGAACATTTCAGAATTTGAGGTTCTCCTCTAAGAATAAGTAGATGGAATATAGGTGTCTAAACCCGAGACAGATTTATATTTTTAAAGGAGAGCTTGAATTTACTGTTTTATTACCTATGTTTTATTACATGGTCTAGTTATACGAACAATTGAATTATATATGTATGCTCTCGTTTGAATTATATATCACTATGATATATGTTAATTTTCTAAATTTATTTATACAACAGCAAATTCTTATTTGATTTCAAATAGTTTCGTTACGAATAATATCTGGTTCTTTAATACTGTATTTTTAATCTTTAATATCGATACAGGATGTAGATTTCAACATTATACCTAACTATACCATTTCCAACCAGTTTACTACAGCCCACCACAATCTCCTCTTTTTTTCAGTCCAAACCTCATACATAATCTTCTAAAAAGAAGCTGGTGATAATTTCATATCCATTTTCATATAATACTTTGTGACCAGTTTTCTCGTTATTTTTATAACTCCAACCGGTTATCGGTCTTATCTCCATTCTTCTTCTTTTCTTTCATATTATTTCTTTTGTCGATCTGTTTACTGTATCTGGTTTGTAATTACCTTCTCTTTGTCTTACTCCTACGAATGCATAATAAGTGAATTCTAGAACATTTCAGAATTTGAGGTTCTCCTCTAAGAATAAGTAGATGGAATATAGGTGTCTAAACCCGAGACAGATTTATATTTTTAAAGGAGAGCTTGAATTTACTGTTTTATTACCTATGTTTTATAACATTGTCTAGTTATACGAACAATTGAATTATATATGTATGCTCTCGTTTGAATTATATATCACTATGATATATGTTAATTTTCTAAATTTATTTATACAACAGCAAATTCTTATTTGATTTCAAATAGTTTCGTTACGAATAATATCTGGTTCTTTAATACAGTATTATTAATCTTTAATATCGATACAGGATGTAGATTTCAACATTAGACCTAACTATACCATTTCCAACCAGTTTACTACAGCCCACCACAATCTCCTCTTTTTTTCAGTCCAAACCTCATACATAATCTTCTAAAAAGAAGCTGGTGATTATTTCATATCCATTTTCATATAATACTTTGTGACCAGTTTTCTCGTTATTTTTCAAACTCCAACCGGTTATCGTTCTTATCTCCATTCTTCTTCTTTTCTTTCATATTATTTCTTTTGTCGATCTATTTACTGTATCTGGTTTGTAATTACCTTCTCTTTGTCTTACTTCTACGAATGCATAATAAGTGAATTCTAGAACATTTCAGAATTTGAGGTTCTCCTCTAAGAATAAGTAGATGGAATTTAGGTGTCTAAACCCGAGACAGATTTATATTTTTATAGGAGAGCTTGAATTTACTGTTTTATTACCTATGTTTTATTACTTTGTCTAGTTATACGAACAATTGAATTATATATGCTCTCGTTTGAATTATATATCACTATGATATATGTTAATTTTCAAAATTTATTTATACAACAGCAAATTCTTATTTTATTTCAAATCGTTTCGTTACGAATAATATCTGGTTCTTTAATACAGTATTTTCAATCTTTAATATCGATACAGGATGTAGATTACAATATTAGACCTAACTATACCATTTCCAACCAGTTTACTACAGCCCACCACAATCTCCTCTTTTTTTCAGTCCAAACCTCATACATAATCTTCTAAAAAGAAGCTGGTGATTATTTCATATCCATTTTCATATAATAATTTGTGACCAGTTTTCTCGTTATTTTTATAACTCCAACCGGTTATCGTTCTTATCTCCATTCTTCTTCTTTTCTTTCAAATTATTTCTTTTATCGATCTGTTTACTGTATCTGGTTTGTAATTACCTTCTCTTGGTCTTACTCCTACGAATGCATAATAAGTGAATTCTAGAACATTTCAGATTTTTAGGTTCTCCTCTAAGAATAAGTAGATGGAATTTAGGTGTCTAAACCCGAGACAGATTTATATTTTTAAAGGAGAGCTTGAATTTACTGTTTTATTACCTATGTTTTATTACATTGTCTAGTTATACGAACAATTGTATTATATGTGTATGCTCTCGTTTGAATTATATATCACTATGATATATGTTAATTTTCTAAATTTATTTATACAACAGCAAATTCTTATTTGATTTCAAATAGTTTCGTTACGAATAATATCTGGTTCTTTAATACTGTATTTTTAATCTTTAATATCGATACAGGATGTAGATTTCAACATTATACCTAACTATACCATTTCCAACCAGTTTACTACAGCCCACCACAATCTCCTCTTTTTTTCAGTCCAAACCTCATACATAATCTTCTAAAAAGAAGCTGGTGATTATTTCATATCCATTTTCATATAATACTTTGTGACCAGTTTTCTCGTTATTTTTCAAACTCCAACCGGTTATCGTTCTTATCTCCATTCTTCTTCTTTTCTTTCATATTATTTCTTTTGTCGATCTATTTACTGTATCTGGTTTGTAATTACCTTCTCTTTGTCTTACTTCTACGAATGCATAATAAGTGGATTCTAGAACATTTCAGAATTTGAGGTTCTCCTCTAAGAATAAGTAGATGGAATATAGGTGTCTAAACCCGAGACAGATTTATATTTTTATAGGAGAGCTTGAATTTACTGTTGTATTACCTATGTTTTATTACTTTGTCTAGTTATACGAACAATTGAATTATATATGCTCTCGTTTGAATTATATATCATTATGATATATGTTATTTTTCAAAATTTATTTATACAACAGCAAATTCTTATTTTATTTCAAATCGTTTCGTTACGAATAATATCTGGTTCTTTAATACAGTATTTTCAATCTTTAATATCGATACAGGATGTAGATTACAACATTAGACCTAACTATACCATTTCCAACCAGTTTACTACAGCCCACCACAATCTCCTCTTTTTTTCAGTCCAAACCTCATACATAATCTTCTAAAAAGAAGCTGGTGATTATTTCATATCCATTTTCATATAATAATTTGTGACCAGTTTTCTCGTTATTTTTATAACTCCAACCGGTTATCGTTCTTATCTCCATTCTTCTTCTTTTCTTTCAAATTATTTCTTTTATCGATCTGTTTACTGTATCTGGTTTGTAATTACCTTCTCTTTGTCTTACTCCTACGAATGCATAATAGGTGAATTCTAGAACATTTCAGATTTTTAGGTTCTCCTCTAAGAATAAGTAGATGGAATTTAGGTGTCTAAACCCGAGACAGATTTATATTTTTAAAGGAGAGCTTGAATTTACTGTTTTATTACCTATGTTTTATTACATTGTCTAGTTATACGAACAATTGTATTATATGTGTATGCTCTCGTTTGAATTATATATCACTATGATATATGTTAATTTTCTAAATTTATTTATACAACAGCAAATTATTATTTGATTTCAAATAGTTTCGTTACGAATAATATCTGGTTCTTTAATATTGTATTTTTAATCTTTAATATCGATACAGGATGTAGATTTCAACATTATACCTAACTATACCATTTCCAACCAGTTTACTACAGCCCACCACAATCTCCTCTTTTTTTCAGTCCAAACCTCATACATAATCTTCTAAAAAGAAGCTGGTGATTATTTCATATCCATTTTCATATAATACTTTGTGACCAGTTTTCTCGTTATTTTTCAAACTCCAACCGGTTATCGTTCTTATCTCCATTCTTCTTCTTTTCTTTCATATTATTTCTTTTGTCGATCTATTTACTGTATCTGGTTTGTAATTACCTTCTCTTTGTCTTACTCCTACGAATGCATACTAAGTGAATTCTAGAACATTTCAGAATTTGAGGTTCTCCTCTAAGAATAAGTAGATGGAATATAGGTGTCTAAACCCGAGACAGATTTATATTTTTATAGGAGAGCTTGAATTTACTGTTTTATTACCTATGTTTTATTACTTTGTCTATTTATACGAACAATTGAATTATATATGCTCTCGTTTGAATTATATATCACTATGATATATGCTAATTTTCAAAATTTATTTATACAACAGCAAATTCTTATTTGATTTCAAATAGTTTCGTTACGAATAATATCTGGTTCTTTAATACAGTATTATCAATCTTTAATATCGATACAGGATGTAGATTACAACATTAGACCTAACTATACCATTTCCAACCAGTTTACTACAGCCCACCACAATCTTCTCTTTTTTTCAGTCCAAACCTCATACATATTCTTCTAAAAAGAAGCTGGTGATTATTTCATATACATTTTCTTATGATACTTTGTGACCAGTTTTCTCGTTATTTTTATAACTCCAACCGGTTATCGTTCTTATCTCCATTCTTCTTCTTTTCTTTCATATTAATTCTTTTGTCGATCTATTTACTGTATCTGGTTTGTAATTACTTTCTCTTTGTCTTACTTTACGAATGCATAATAAGTGAATTCTAGAACATTTCAGAATTTGAGGTTTTCCTCTAAGAATAATTAGATGGAATATAGGTGTCTAAACCCGAGACAGATTTATATTTTTATAGGAGAGCTTGAATTTAGACTTTTAATAATACTTATATTTTATTATTTTGTCTAGTTATACGAACAATTAAATTCTATATGCTCTCGTTTGAATTATATAACACTATGATTTATGTTAATTTTTCTAAATTTATTTATACAACAGCAAATTCTTATTCGATTTCAAATAGTTTCGTTACGAATAATATCTGGTTCTTTAATACAGTATTTTTAATCTTTAATATCGATACAGGATGTAGATTTCAACATTAGACCTAACTATACCATTTCCAACCAGTTTACTACAGCCCACCACAATCTCCTCTTTTTTTCAGTCCAAACCTCATACATAATCTTCTAAAAAGAAGCTGGTGATTATTTCGTATCCATTTTCATATATTACTTTGTGACCAGTTTTTTCGTAATTTTTCAAACTCCAACCGGTTATCGGTCTTATCTCCATTCTTCTTCTTTTCTTTCATATTATTTCTTTTGTCGATCTGTTTACTGTATCTGGTTTGTAATTACCTTCTCTTTGTCTTACTCCTACGAATGCATAATAAGTGAATTCTAGAACATTTCAGAATTTGAGGTTCTCCTCTAAGAATAAGTAGATGGAATATAGGTGTCTAAACCCGAGACAGATTTATATTTTTAAAGGAGAGCTTGAATTTACTGTTTTATTACCTATGTTTTATTACATTGTCTAGTTATACGAACAATTGTATTATATGTGTATGCTCTCGTTTGAATTATATATCACTATGATATATGTTAATTTTCTAAATTTATTTATACAACAGCAAATTCTTATTTGATTTCAAATAGTTTCGTTACGAATAATATCTGGTTCTTTAATATTGTATTTTTAATCTTTAATATCGATACAGGATGTAGATTTCAACATTAGACCTAACTATACCATTTCCAACCAGTTTACTACAGCCCACCACAATCTCCTCTTTTTTTCAGTCCAAACCTCATACATAATCTTCTAAAAAGAAGCTGGTGATTATTTCATATCCATTTTCATATAATACTTTGTGACCAGTTTTCTCGTTATTTTTCAAACTCCAACCGGTTATCGTTCTTATCTCCATTCTTCTTCTTTTCTTTCATATTATTTCTTTTGTCGATCTATTTACTGTATCTGGTTTGTAATTACCTTCTCTTTGTCTTACTTCTACGAATGCATAATAAGTGAATTCTAGAACATTTCAGAATTTGAGGTTCTCCTCTAAGAATAAGTAGATGGAATTTAGGTGTCTAAACCCGAGACAGATTTATATTTTTATAGGAGAGCTTGAATTTACTGTTTTATTACCTATGTTTTATTACTTTGTCTAGTTATACGAACAATTGAATTATATATGCTCTCGTTTGAATTATATATCACTATGATATATGTTAATTTTCAAAATTTATTTATACAACAGCAAATTCTTATTTTATTTCAAATCGTTTCGTTACGAATAATATCTGGTTCTTTAATACAGTATTTTCAATCTTTAATATCGATACAGGATGTAGATTACAATATTAGACCTAACTATACCATTTCCAACCAGTTTACTACAGCCCACCACAATCTCCTCTTTTTTTCAGTCCAAACCTCATACATATTCTTCTAAAAAGAAGCTGGTGATTATTTCATATACATTTTCTTATGATACTTTGTGACCAGTTTTCTCGTTATTTTTATAACTCCAACCGGTTACCGTTCTTATCTCCATTCTTCTTCTTTTCTTTCATATTATTTCTTTTGTCGATCTGTTTACTGTATCTGGTTTGTAATTACCTTCTCTTTGTCTTACTTTTACGAATGCATAATAAGTGAATTCTAGAACATTTCAGAATTTGAGGTTCTCCTCTAAGAATAAGTAGATGGAATATAGGTGTCTAAACCCGAGACAGATTTATATTTTTATAGGAGAGCTTGAATTTATTGTTTTATTACCTATGTTTTATTACATTGTCTAGTTATACGAACAATTAAATTATATATGCTCTCGTTTGAATTATATATCACTATGATATATGTTAATTTTCAAAATTTATTTATACAACAGCAAATTCTTATTAGATTTCAAATAGTTTCGTTACGAATAATATCTGGTTGTTTAATACAGAATTTTAAATCTTTAATATCGATACAGGATGTAGATTTCAACATTAGACCTAACTATACCATTTCCAACCAGTTTACTACAGCCCACCATAATCTCCTATTTTTCTCAGTCCAAACCTCATACATAATCTTCTAAAAAGAAGCTGGTGATTATTTCATATACATTTTCTTATGATACTTTGTGACCAGTTTTCTCGTTATTTTTATAACTCCAACCGGTTATCGTTCTTATCTCCATTCTTCTTCTTTTCTTTCATATTAATTCTTTTGTCGATCTATTTACTGTATCTGGTTTGTAATTACTTTCTCTTTGTCTTACTTTACGAATGCATAATAAGTGAATTCTAGAACATTTCAGAATTTGAGGTTTTCCTCTAAGAATAATTAGATGGAATATAGGTGTCTAAACCCGAGACAGATTTATATTTTTATAGGAGAGCTTGAATTTAGACTTTTAATAATACTTATATTTTATTACTTTGTCTAGTTATACGAACAATTAAATTCTATATGCTCTCGTTTGAATTATATAACACTATGATTTATGTTAATTTTTCTAAATTTATTTATACAACAGCAAATTCTTATTCGATTTCAAATAGTTTCATTACGAATAATATCTGGTTCTTTAATACAGTATTTTTAATCTTTAATATAGATACAGGATGTAGATTTCAACATTAGACCTAACTATACCATTTCCAACCAGTTTACTACAGCCCACCACAATCTCCTCTTTTTTTCAGTCCAAACCTCATACATAATCTTCTAAAAAGAAGCTGGTGATTATTTCATATCCATTTTCATATAATACTTTGTGACCAGTTTTTTCGTAATTTTTCAAACTCCAACCGGTTATCGTTCTTATCTCCATTCTTCTTCTTTTCTTTCATATTATTTCTTTTGTCGCTCTATTTACTGTATGTGGTTTGTAATTACCTTCTCTTTGTCTTACTTCTACGAATGCATAATAAGTGAATTCTAGAACATTTCAGAATTTGAGGTTCTCCTCTAAGAATAAGTAGATGGAATATAGGTGTCTAAACCCGAGACAGATTTATATTTTTATAGGAGAGCTTAAATTTAGACTTTTAATAATACTTATATTTTATTACTTTGTCTAGTTATACGAACAATTAAATTCTATATGCTCTCGTTTGAATTATATAACACTATGATATATGTTAATTTTCTAAATTTATTTATACAACAGCAAATTCTTATTCGATTTCAAATAGTTTCGTTACGAATAATATCTGGTTCTTTAATACAGTATTTTTAATCTTTAATATCGATACAGGATGTAGATTTCAACATTAGACCAAACTATACCATTTCCAACCAGTTTACTACAGCCCACCACAATCTCCTCTTTTTTTCAGTCCAAACCTCATACATAATCTTCTAAAAAGAAGCTGGTGATTATTTCATATCCATTTTCATATAATACTTTGTGACCAGTTTTTTCGTTATATTTCAAACTCCAACCGGTTACCGTTCTTATCTCCATTCTTCTTCTTTTCTTTCATATTATTTCTTTTGTCGATCTGTTTACTGTATCTGGTTTGTAATTACCTTCTCTTTGTCTTACTCCTACGAATGCATAATAAGTGAATTCTAGAACATTTCAGAATTTGAGGTTCTCCTCTAAGAATAAGTAGATAGAATTTAGGTGTCTAAACCCGAGACAAATTTATATTTTTAAAGGAGAGCTTGAATTTACTGTTTTATTACCTATGTTTTATTACATTGTCTAGTTATACGAACAATTGAATTATATGTGTATGCTCTCGTTTGAATTATATATCACTATGATATATGTTAATTTTCTAAATTTATTTATACAACAGCAAATTCTTATTTGATTTCAAATAGTTTCGTTACGAATAATATCTGGTTCTTTAATACAGTATTTTCAATCTTTAATATCGATACAGGATGTAGATTACAAAATTAGACCTAACTATACCATTTCCAACCAGTTTACTACAGCCCACCACAATCTCCTCTTTTATTCAGTCCAAACCTCATACATAATCTTCTAAAAAGAAGCTGGTGATTATTTCATATCCATTTTCCTATAATACTATGTGACCAGTTTTCTCGTTATTTTTATAACTCCAACCGGTTATCGTTCTTATCTCCATTCTTCTTCTTTTCTTTCAAATTATTTCTTTTATCGATCTATTTACTGTATCTGGTTTGTAATTACCTTCTCTTTGTCTTACTTTTACGAATGCATAATAAGTGAATTCTAGAACATTTCAGAATTTGAGGTTCTCCTCTAAGAATAAGTAGATGGAATATAGGTGTCTAAACCCGAGACAGATTTATATTTTTATAGGAGAGCTTGAATTTATTGTTTTATTACCTATGTTTTATTACATTGTCTAGTTATACGAACTATTGAATTATATATGCTCTCGTTTGAATTATATATCACTATGATATATGTTAATTTTCAAAATTTATTTATACAACAGCAAATTCTTATTTGATTTCAAATAGTTTCGTTACGAATAATATCTGGTTGTTTAATACAGAATTTTAAATCTTTAATATCGATACAGGATGTAGATTTCAACATTAGACCTAACTATACCATTTCCAACCAGTTTACTACAGCCCACCACAATCTCCTCTTTTTTCAGTCCAAACCTCATACATAATCTTCTAAAAAGAAGCTGGTGATTATTTCATATCCATTTTCATATAATACTTTGTGACCAGTTTTTTCGTTACTTTTCAAACTCCAACCGGTTATCGTTCTTACCTCCATTCTTCTTCTTTTCTTTCATATTATTTCTTTTGTCGATCTGTTTACTGTATCTGGATTGTAATTACCTTCTCTTTGTCTTACTCCTACGAAGGCATAATAAGTGAATTCTAGAACATTTCAGAATTTGAGGTTCTCCTCTTAGAATAAGTAGATGGAATATAGGTGTCTGAACCCGAGACAGATTTATATTTTTAAAGGAGAGCTTGAATTTACTGTTTTATTACCTATGTTTTATTACATTGTCTAGTTATACGAACAATTGAATTATATATGTATGCTCTCGTTTGAATTATATATCACTATGATATATGTTTATTTTCTAAATTTATTTATACAACAGCAAATTCTTATTTGATTTCAAATAGTTTCGTTACGAATAATATCTGGTTCTTTAATACAGTATTTTTAATCTTTAATATCGATACAGGATGTAGATTTCAACATCAGACCTAACTATACCATTTCCAACCAGTTTACTACAGCCCACCACAATCTCCTCTTTTTTTCAGTCCAAACCTCATACATAATCTTCTAAAAAGAAGCTGGTGATTATTTCATATCCATTTTCATATAATACTTTGTGACCAGTTTTTTCGTTATTTTTCAAACTCCAACCGGTTATCGTTCTTATCTCCATTCTTCATCTTTTCTTTCATATTATTTCTTTTGTCGATCTGTTTACTGTATCTGGTTTGTAATTACCTTCTCTTTGTCTTACTCCTACGAAGGCATAATAAGTGAATTCTAGAACATTTCAGAATTTGAGGTTCTCCTCTTAGAATAAGTAGATGGAATATAGGTGTCTAAACCCGAGACAGATTTATATTTTTAAAGGAGAGCTTGAATTTACTGTTTTATTACCTATGTTTTATTACATTGTCTAGTTATACGAACAATTGAATTATATATGTATGCTCTCGTTTGAATTATATATCACTATGATATATGTTTATTTTCTAAATTTATTTATACAACAGCAAATTCTTATTTGATTTCAAATAGATGCGTTACGAATCATATCTGGATCTTTAATACAGTATTTTTAATCTTTAATATCGATACAGGATGTAGATTTCAACATTAGACCTAACTATACCATTTCCAACCAGTTAACTACAGCCCACCACAATCTCCTCTTTTTTTCAGTCCAAACCTCATACATAATCTTCTAAAAAGAAGCTGGTGATTATTTCATATCCCTTTTCATATAATACTTTGTGACCAGTTTTCTCGTTATTTTTCAAACTCCAACCGGTTATCGTTCTTATCTCCATTCTTCTTCTTTTCTTTCATATTATTTCTTTTGTCGATCTATTTACTGTATCTGGTTTGTAATTACCTTCTCTTTGTCTTACTTCTACGAATGCATAATAAGTGAATTCTAGAACATTTCAGAATTTGAGGTTCTCCTCTAAGAATAAGTAGATGGTGTCTAAACCCAAGACAGATTTATATTTTTATAGGAGAGCTTGAATTTACTGTTTTATTACCTATGTTTTATTACTTTGTCTAGTTATACGAACAATTGAATTATATATGCTCTCGTTTGAATTATATGTCACTATGATATATGTTAATTTTCAAAATTTATTTATACAACAGCAAATTCTTATTTGATTTCAAATAGTTTCGTTACGAATAATATCTGGTTCTTTAATACAGTATTTTCAATCTTTAATATCGATACAGGATGTAGATTTCAACATTAGACCTAACTATACCATTTCCAACCAGTTAACTACAGCCCACCACAATCTCCTCTTTTTTTCAGTCCAAACCTCATACATAATCTTCTAAAAAGAAGCTGGTGATTATTTCATATCCATTTTCATATAATACTTTGTGACCAGTTTTCATGTTATTTTTCAAACTCCAACCGGTTATCGTTCTTATCTCCATTCTTCTTCTTTTCTTTCATATTATTTCTTTTGTCGATTTATTTACTATATCCGGTTTGTAATTACCTTCTCTTTGTCTTACTTCTACGAATGCATAATAAGTGAATTCTAGAACATTTCAGAATTTGAGGTTCTCCTCTAAGAATAAGTAGATGGAATATAGGTGTCTAAACCCGAGACAGATTTATATTTATATAGGAGAGCTTGAATTTACTGTTTTATTACCTATGTTTTATTACTTTGTCTAGTTATACGAACAATTGAATTATATATGCTCTCGTTTGAATTATATATCACTATGATATATGTTAATTTTCAAAATTCATTTATACAACAGCAAATTCTTATTTGATTTCAAATAGTTTCGTTACGAATAATATCTGGTTCTTTAATACAGTATTTTCAATCTTTAATATCGATACAGGATGTAGATTACAACATTAGACCTAACTATACCATTTCCAACCAGTTTACTACAGCCCACCACAATCTCCTCTTTTTTTCAGTCCAAACCTCATACATAATCTTCTAAAAAGAAGCTGGTGATTATTTCATATCCATTTTCATATAATACTTTGTGACCAGTTTTTTCGTTATTTTTCAAACTCCAACCGGTTATCGTTCTTATCTCCATTCTTCTTCTTTTCTTTCATATTATTTCTTTTGTCGATTTGTTTACTGTATCTGGTTTGTAATTACCTTCTCTTTGTCTTACTCCTACGAAGGCATAATAAGTGAATTCTAGAACATTTCAGAATTTGAGGTTCTCCTCTTAGAATAAGTAGATGGAATATAGGTGTCTAAACCCGAGACCGATTTATATTTTTAAAGGAGAGCTTGAATTTACTGTTTTATTACCTATGTCTTATTACATTGTCTAGTTATACGAACAATTGAATTATATATGTATGCTCTCGTTTGAATTATATATCACTATGATATATGTTTATTTTCTAAATTTATTTATACAACAGCAAATTCTTATTTGATTTTAAATAGTTTCGTTACGAATAATATCTGGTTCTTTAATACAGTATTTTTAATCTTTAATATCGATACAGGATGTAGATTTCAACATTAGACCAAACTATACCATTTCCAACCAGTTTACTATAGCCCACCACAATCTCCTCTTTTTTTCAGTCCAAACCTCATACATAATCTTCTAAAAAGAAGCTGGTGATTATTTCATATCCATTTTCATATAATACTTTGTGACCAGTTTTTTCGTTATTTTTCAAACTCCAACCGGTTATCGTTCTTATCTCCATTCTTTTTCTTTTCTTTCATATTATTTCTTTTGTCGATCTGTTTACTGTATCTGGTTTGTAATTACCTTCTCTTTGTCTTACTCCTACGAAGGCATAATAAGTGAATTCTAGAACATTTCAGAATTTGAGGTTCTCCTCTTAGAATAAGTAGATGGAATATAGGTGTCTAAACCCGAGACAGATTTATATTATTATAGGAGAGCTTGAATTTACTGTTTTATTACCTATGTTTTATTACTTTGTCTAGTTATACGAACAATTGAATTATATATGCTCTCGTTTGAATTATATATCACTATGATATATGTTAATTTTCTAAATTTATTTATACAACAGCAAATTCTTATTTGATTTCAAATAGTTTCGTTACGAATAATATCTGGTTCTTTAATACAGTATATTCAATCTTTAATATCGATACAGGATGTAGATTACAACATTAGACCTAACTATACCATTTCCAACCAGTTTACTACAGCCCACCACAATCTCCTCTTTTTTTCAGTCCAAACCTCATACATAATCTTCTAAAAAGAAGCTGGTGATTATTTCATATCCATTTTCATATAATACTTTGTGACCAGTTTTCTCGTTATTTTTATAACTCCAACCGGTTATCGTTCTTATCTCCATTCTTCTTCTTTTCTTTCAAATTATTTTTTTTTTCGATCTGTTTACTGTATCTGGTTTGTAATTACCTCTCGTTTGTCTTACTCCTACGAAGGCATAATAAGTGAATTCTAGAACATTTCAGAATTTGAGGTTCTCCTCTTAGAATAAGTAGATGGAATATAGGTGTCTAAACCCGAGACAGATTTATATTTTTGAAGGAGAGCTTGAATTTACTGTTTTATTACCTATGTTTTATTACATTGTCTAGTTATACGAACAATTGAATTATATATGTATGCTCTCGTTTGAATTATATATCACTATGATATATGTTTATTTTCTAAATTTATTTATACAACAGCAAAATTCTTATTTGATTTCAAATAGTTTCGTTACGAATAATATCTGGTTCTTTAATACAGTATTTTTAATCTTTAATATCGATACAGGATGTAGATTTCAACATTAGACCTAACTATACCATTTCCAACCAGTTAACTACAGCCCACCACAATCTCCTCTTTTTTCAGTCCAAACCTCATACATAATCTCCTAAAAAGAAGCTGGTGATTATTTCATATCCATTTTCATATAATACTTTGTGACCAGTTTTTTCGTTATTTTTCAAACTCCAACTGGTTATCGTTCTTATCTCCATTCTTCTTCTTTTCTTTCATATTATTTCTTTTGTCGATCTGTTTACTGTATCTGGTTTATAATTACCTTCTCTTTGTCTTACTCCTACGAAGGCATAATAAGTGGAATTCTAGAACATTTCAGAATTTGAGGTTCTCCTCAAAGAATAAGGAGATGGAATATAGGTGTCTAAACCCGAGACAGATTTATATTTTTATAGGAGAGCTTGGATTTACTGTTTTATTACCTATGTTTTATTACATTGTCTAGTTATACGAACAATTGAATTATATATGTATGCTCTCGTTTGAATTATATATCACTATGATATATGTTAATTTTCTAAATTTATTTATACAACAGCAAATTCTTATTTGATTTCAAATAGTTTCGTTACGAATAATATCTGGTTCTTTAATACAGTATTTTTAATCTTTAATATCGATACAGGATGTAGATTTCAACATTAGACCTATCTATACCATTTCCAACCAGTTTACTACAGCCTACCACAATCTCCTCTTTTTTTCAGTCCAAACCTCATACATAATCTTCTAAAAAGAAGCTGGTGATTATTTCATATCCATTTTCATATAATACTTTGTGACCAGTTTTCTCGTTATTTTTATAACTCCAACCGGTTATCGTTCTTATCTCCATTCTTCTTCTTTTCTTTCAAATTATTTCTTTTGTCGATCTGTTTACTGTATCTGGTTTGTAATTACCTTCTCTTTGTCTTACTCCTACGAAGGCATAATAAGTGAATTCTAGAACATTTCAGAATTTGAGGTTCTCCTCTAAGAATAAGTAGATGGAATATAGGTGTCTAAACCCGAGACAGATTTTCTTTTTTATAGGAGAGCTTGAATTTACTGTTTTATTACCTATGTTTTATTACTTTGTCTAGTTATACGAACAATTGAATTATATATGCTCTCGTTTGAATTATATATCACTATGATATATGTTTATTTTCTAAATTTATTTATACAACAGCAAATTCTTATTTGAGTTCAAATAGTTTCGTTACGAATAATATCTGGTTCTTTAATACAGTATTTTTAATCTTTAATATCGATACAGGATGTAGATTTCAACATTAGACCTAACTATACCATTTCCAACCAGTTTACTACAGCCCACCACAATCTCCTCTTTTTTCAGTCAAAACCTCATACATAATCTTCTAAAAAGAAGCTGGTGATTATTTAATATCCATTTTCATATAATACTTTGTGACCAGTTTTTTCGTTATTTTTCAAACTCCAACCGGTTATCGTTCTTATCTCCATTCTTCTTCTTTTCTTTCATATTATTTCTTTTGTCGATCTGTTTACTGTATCTGGTTTGTAATACCTTCTCTTTGTCTTACTCCTACGAAGGCATAATAAGTGAATTCTAGAACATTTCAGAATTGAGGTTCTCCTCTAAGAATAAGTAGATGGAATATAGGTGTCTAAACCCGAGACAGATTTATATTTTTATAGGAGAGCTTGAATTTACTGTTTTATTACCTATGTTTTATTACATTGTCTAGTTATACGAACAATTGAATTATATATGTATGCTCTCGTTTGAATTATATATCACTATGATATATGTTTATTTTCTAAATTTATTTATACAACAGCAAATTCTTATTTGATTTCAAATAGTTTCGTTACGAATAATATCTGGTTCTTTAATACAGTATTTTCAATCTTTAATATCGATACAGGATGTAGATTTCAACATTAGACCTAACTATACCATTTCCAACCAGTTTACTACAGCCCACCACAATTTCCTCTTTTTTTCAGTCCAAAGCTCATACATAATCTTCTAAAAAGAAGCTGGTGATTATTTCATATCCATTTTCATATAATACTTTGTGACCAGTTTTCTCGTTATTTTTCAAACTCCAACCGGTTATCGTTCTTATCTCCATTCTTCTTCTTTTCTTTCAAATTATTTCTTTTTTCGATCTGTTTACTGTATCTGGTTTGTAATTACCTTCTCTTTGTCTTACTCCTACGAAGGCATAATAAGTGAATTCTAGAACATTTCAGAATTTGAGGTTCTCCTCTTAGAATAAGTAGATGGAATATAGGTGTCTAAACCCGAGACAGATTTATATTTTTGAAGGAGAGCTTGAATTTACTGTTTTATTACCTATGTTTTATTACATTGTCTAGTTATACGAACAATTGAATTATATATGTATGCTCTCGTTTGAATTATATATCACTATGATATATGTTTATTTTCTAAATTTATTTATACAACAGCAAATTCTTATTTGATTTCAAATAGTTTCGTTACGAATATATCTGGTTCTTTAATACAGTATTTTTAATCTTTAATATCGATACAGGATGTAGATTTCACATTAGACCTAACTATACCATTTCCAACCAGTTAACTACAGCCCACCACAATCTCCTCTTTTTTTCAGTCCAAACCTCATACATAATCTTCTAAAAAGAAGCTGGTGATTATTTCATATCCATTTTCATATAATACTTTGTGACCAGTTTTTTCGTTATTTTTCAAACTCCAACCGGTTATCGTTCTTATCTCCATTCTTCTTCTTTTCTTTCATATTATTTCTTTTGTCGATCTGTTTACTGTATCTGGTTTATAATTACCTTCTCTTTGTCTTACTCCTACGAAGGCATAATAAGTGAATTCTAGAACATTTCAGAATTTGAGGTTCTCCTCAAAGAATAAGGAGATGGAATATAGGTGTCTAAACCCGTGGACAGATTTATATTTTTATAGGAGAGCTTGGATTTACTGTTTTATTACCTATGTTTTATTACATTGTCTAGTTATACGAACAATTGAATTATATATGTATGCTCTCGTTTGAATTATATATCACTATGATATATGTTAATTTTCTAAATTTATTTATACAACAGCAAATTCTTATTTGATTTCAAATAGTTTCGTTACGAATAATATCTGGTTCTTTAATACAGTATTTTTAATCTGTAATATCGATACAGGATGTAGATTTCAACATTAGACCTAACTATACCATTTCCAACCAGTTTACTACAGCCCACCACAATCTCCTCTTTTTTTCAGTCCAAACCTCATACATAATCTTCTAAAAAGAAGCTGGTGATTATTTCATATAATACTTTGTGACCAGTTTCCTCGTTATTTTTCAAACTCCAACCGGTTATTGTTCTTATCTCCATTCTTCTTCTTTTCTTTCATATTATTTCTTTTGTCGATCTATTTACTGTATCTGGTTTGTACTTACCTTCTCTTTGTCTTACTTCTACGAATGCATAATAAGTGAATTCTAGAACATTTCAGAATTTGAGGTTCTCCTCTAAGAATAAGTAGATGGAATATAGGTGTCTAAACCCGAGACAGATTTATATTTTATAGGAGAGCTTGAATTTACTGTTTTATTACCTATGTTTTTATTACTTTGTCTAGTTATACGAACAATTGAATTATATATGCTCTCGTTTGAATTATATATCACTATGATATATGTTAATTTTCAAAATTCATTTATACAACAGCAAATTCTTATTTGATTTCAAATAGTTTCGTTACGAATAATATCTGGTTCTTTAATACAGTATTTTTAATCTTCAATATCGATACAGGATGTAGATTTCAACATTAGACCTAACTATACCATTTCCAACCAGTTTACTACAGCCCACCACAATCTCCTCTTCTTTTCAGTCCAAACCTCATACATAATCTTCTAAAAAGAAGCTGGTGATTATTTCATATCCATTTTCATATAATACTTTGTGACCAGTTTTCTCGTTATTTTTATAACTCCAACCGGTTATCGTTCTTATCTCCATTCTTCTTCTTTTCTTTCAAATTATTTCTTTTGTCGATCTGTTTACTGTATCTGGTTTGTAATTACCTTCTCTTTGTCTTACTCCTACGAAGGCATAATAAGTGAATTCTAGAACATTTCAGAATTTGAGGTTCTCCTCTTAGAATAAGTAGATGGAATATAGGTGTCTAAACCCGAGACAGATTTATATTTTTAAAGGAGAGCTTGAATTTACTGTTTTATTACCTATGTTTTATTACATTGTCTAGTTATACGAACAATTGAATTATTATGACATTGTATGCTCTCGTTTGAATTATATATCACTATGATATATGTTTATTTTCTAAATTTATTTATACAACAGCAAATTCTTATTTGATTTCAAATAGTTTCGTTACGAATAATATCTGGTTCTTTAATACAGTATTTTTAATCTTCAATATCGATACAGGATGTAGATTTCAACATTAGACCTAACTATACCATTTCCAACCAGTTTACTACAGCCCACCACAATCTCCTCTTTTTTCAGTCCAAACCTCATACATAATCTTCTAAAAAGAAGCTGGTGATTATTTCATATCCATTTTCATATAATACTTTGTGACCAGTTTTTTCGTTATTTTTCAAACTCCAACCGGTTATCGTTCTTATCTCCATTCTTCTTCTTTTCTTTCATATTATTTCTTTTGTCGATCTGTTTACTGTATCTGGTTTGTAATTACCTTCTCTTTGTCTTACTCCTACGAAGGCATAATAAGTTAATTCTAGAACATTTCAGAATTTGAGGTTCTCCTCAAAGAATAAGGAGATGGAATATAGGTGTCTAAACCCGAGACAGATTTATATTTTTATAGGAGAGCTTGGATTTACTGTTTTATTACGTATGTTTTATTACATTGTCTAGTTATACGAACAATTGAATTATATATGTATGCTCTCGTTTGAATTATATATCACTATGATATATGTTAATTTTCTAAATTTATTTATACAACAGCAAATTCTTATTTGATTTCAAATAGTTTCGTTACGAATAATATCTGGTTCTTTAATACAGTATTTTAATCTTTAATATCGATACAGGATGTAGATTTCAACATTAGACCTAACTATACCATTTCCAACCAGTTTACTACAGCCCACCACAATCTCCTCTTTTTTTCAGTCCAAACCTCATACATAATCTTCTAAAAAGAAGCTGGTGATTATTTCATATCCATTTTCATATAATACTTTGTGACCAGTTTTCTCGTTATTTTTCAAACTCCAACCGGTTATCGTTCTTATCTCCATTCTTCTTCTTTTCTTTCATATTATTTCTTTTGTCGATCTGTTTACTGTATCTGGTTTGTAATTACCTTCTCTTTGTCTTACTCCTACGAAGGCATAATTAGTGAATTCTAGAACATTTCAGAATTTGAGGTTCTCCTCAAAGAATAAGGAGATGGAATATAGGTGTCTAAACCCGAGACAGATTTATATTTTTATAGGAGAGCTTGGATTTACTGTTTTATTACGTATGTTTTATTACATTGTCTAGTTATACGAACAATTGAATTATATATGTATGCTCTCGTTTGAATTATATATCACTATGATATATGTTAATTTTCTAAATTTATTTATACAACAGCAAATTCTTATTTGATTTCAAATAGTTTCGTTACGAATAATATCTGGTTCTTTAATACAGTATTTTTAATCTTTAATATCGATACAGGATGTAGATTTCAACATTAGACCTAACTATACCATTTCCAACCAGTTTACTACAGCCCACCACAATCTCCTCTTTTTTTCAGTCCAAACCTCATACATAATCTTCTAAAAAGAAGCTGGTGATTATTTCATATCCATTTTCATATAATACTTTGTGACCAGTTTTCATGTTATTTTTCAAACTCCAACCGGTTATCGTTCTTATCTCCATTCTTCTTCTTTTCTTTCATATTATTTCTTTTGTCGATCTATTTACTATATCCGGTTTGTAATTACCTTCTCTTTGTCTTACTTCTACGAATGCATAATAAGTGAATTCTAGAACATTTCAGAATTTGAGGTTCTCCTCTAAGAATAAGTAGATGGAATATAGGTGTCTAAACCCGAGACAGATTTATATTTATATAGGAGAGCTTGAATTTACTGTTTTATTACCTATGTTTTATTACTTTGTCTAGTTATACGAACAATTGAATTATATATGCTCTCGTTTGAATTATATATCACTATGATATATGTTAATTTTCAAAATTCATTTATACAACAGCAAATTCTTATTTGATTTCAAATAGTTTCGTTACGAATAATATCTGGTTCTTTAATACAGTATTTTCAATCTTTAATATCGATACAGGATGTAGATTACAACATTAGACCTAACTATACCATTTCCAACCAGTTTACTACAGCCCACCACAATCTCCTCTTTTTTTCAGTCCAAACCTCATACATAATCTTCTAAAAAGAAGCTGGTGATTATTTCATATCCATTTTCATATAATACTTTGTGACCAGTTTTTTCGTTATTTTTCAAACTCCAACCGGTTATCGTTCTTATCTCCATTCTTCTTCTTTTCTTTCATATTATTTCTTTTGTCGATTTGTTTACTGTATCTGGTTTGTAATTACCTTCTCTTTGTCTTACTCCTACGAAGGCATAATAAGTGAATTCTAGAACATTTCAGAATTTGAGGTTCTCCTCTTAGAATAAGTAGATGGAATATAGGTGTCTAAACCCGAGACCGATTTATATTTTTAAAGGAGAGCTTGAATTTACTGTTTTATTACCTATGTCTTATTACATTGTCTAGTTATACGAACAATTGAATTATATATGTATGCTCTCGTTTGAATTATATATCACTATGATATATGTTTATTTTCTAAATTTTTTTATACAACAGCAAATTCTTATTTGATTTTAAATAGTTTCGTTACGAATAATATCTGGTTCTTTAATACAGTATTTTTAATCTTTAATATCGATACAGGATGTAGATTTCAACATTAGACCTAACTATACCATTTCCAACCAGTTTACTATAGCCCACCACAATCTCCTCTTTTTTTCAGTCCAAACCTCATACATAATCTTCTAAAAAGAAGCTGGTGATTATTTCATATCCATTTTCATATAATACTTTGTGACCAGTTTTTTCGTTATTTTTCAAACTCCAACCGGTTATCGTTCTTATCTCCATTCTTCTTCTTTTCTTTCATATTATTTCTTTTGTCGATCTGTTTACTGTATCTGGTTTGTAATTACCTTCTCTTTGTCTTACTCCTACGAAGGCATAATAAGTGAATTCTAGAACATTTCAGAATTTGAGGTTCTCCTCTTAGAATAAGTAGATGGAATATAGGTGTCTAAACCCGAGACAGATTTATATTTTTATAGGAGAGCTTGAATTTACTGTTTTATTACCTATGTTTTATTACTTTGTCTAGTTATACGAACAATTGAATTATATATGCTCTCGTTTGAATTATATATCACTATGATATATGTTAATTTTCTAAATTTATTTATACAACAGCAAATTCTTATTTGATTTCAAATAGTTTCGTTACGAATAATATCTGGTTCTTTAATACAGTATATTCAATCTTTAATATCGATACAGGATGTAGATTACAACATTAGACCTAACTATACCATTTCCAACCAGTTTACTACAGCCCACCACAATCTCCTCTTTTTTTCAGTCCAAACCTCATACATAATCTTCTAAAAAGAAGCTGGTGATTATTTCATATCCATTTTCATATAATACTTTGTGACCAGTTTTCTCGTTATTTTTATAACTCCAACCGGTTATCGTTCTTATCTCCATTCTTCTTCTTTTCTTTCAAATTATTTCTTTTTTCGATCTGTTTACTGTATCTGGTTTGTAATTACCTTCTCTTTGTCTTACTCCTACGAAGGCATAATAAGTGAATTCTAGAACATTTCAGAATTTGAGGTTCTCCTCTTAGAATAAGTAGATGGAATATAGGTGTCTAAACCCGAGACAGATTTATATTTTTGAAGGAGAGCTTGAATTCACTGTTTTATTACCTATGTTTTATTACATTGTCTAGTTATACGAACAATTGAATTATATATGTATGCTCTCGTTTGAATTATATATCACTATGATATATGTTTATTTTCTAAATTTATTTATACAACAGCAAATTCTTATTTGATTTCAAATAGTTTCGTTACGAATAATATCTGGTTCTTTAATACAGTATTTTCAATCTTTAATATCGATACAGGATGTAGATTACAACATTAGACCTAACTATACCATTTCCAACCAGTTTACTACAGCCCACCACAATCTCCTCTTTTTTTCAGTCCAAACCTCATACATAATCTTCTAAAAAGAAGCTGGTGATTATTTCATATCCATTTTCATATAATACTTTGTGACCAGTTTTTTCGTTATTTTTCAAACTCCAACCGGTTATCGTTCTTATCTCCATTCTTCTTCTTTTCTTTCATATTATTTCTTTTGTCGATTTGTTTACTGTATCTGGTTTGTAATTACCTTCTCTTTGTCTTACTCCTACGAAGGCATAATAAGTGAATTCTAGAACATTTCAGAATTTGAGGTTCTCCTCTTAGAATAAGTAGATGGAATATAGGTCTCTAAACCCGAGACCGATTTATATTTTTAAAGGAGAGCTTGAATTTACTGTTTTATTACCTATGTCTTATTACATTGTCTAGTTATACGAACAATTGAATTATATATGTATGCTCTCGTTTGAATTATATATCACTATGATATATGTTTATTTTCTAAATTTATTTATACAACAGCAAATTCTTATTTGATTTTAAATAGTTTCGTTACGAATAATATCTGGTTCTTTAATACAGTATTTTTAATCTTTAATATCGATACAGGATGTAGATTTCAACATTAGACCAAACTATACCATTTCCAACCAGTTTACTATAGCCCACCACAATCTCCTCTTTTTTTCAGTCCAAACCTCATACATAATCTTCTAAAAAGAAGCTGGTGATTATTTCATATCCATTTTCATATAATACTTTGTGACCAGTTTTTTCGTTATTTTTCAAACTCCAACCGGTTATCGTTCTTATCTCCATTCTTTTTCTTTTCTTTCATATTATTTCTTTTGTCGATCTGTTTACTGTATCTGGTTTGTAATTACCTTCTCTTTGTCTTACTCCTACGAAGGCATAATAAGTGAATTCTAGAACATTTCAGAATTTGAGGTTCTCCTCTTAGAATAAGTAGATGGAATATAGGTGTCTAAACCCGAGACAGATTTATATTTTTATAGGAGAGCTTGAATTTACTGTTTTATTACCTATGTTTTATTACTTTGTCTAGTTATACGAACAATTATATGCTCTCGTTTGAATTATATATCACTATGATATATGTTAATTTTCTAAATTTATTTATACAACAGCAAATTCTTATTTGATTTCAAATAGTTTCAGAATTTGAGGTTCTCCTCTTAGAATAAGTAGATGGAATATAGGTGTCTAAACCCGAGACAGATTTATATTTTTATAGGAGAGCTTGAATTTACTGTTTTATTACCTATGTTTTATTACTTTGTCTAGTTATACGAACAATTATATGCTCTCGTTTGAATTATATATCACTATGATATATGTTAATTTTCTAAATTTATTTATACAACAGCAAATTCTTATTTGATTTCAAATGGTTTCGTTACGAATAATATCTGGTTCTTTAATACAGTATATTCAATCTTTAATATCGATACAGGATGTAGATTACAACATTAGACCTAACTATACCATTTCCAACCAGTTTACTACAGCCCACCACAATCTCCTCTTTTTTTCAGTCCAAACCTCATACATAATCTTCTAAAAAGAAGCTGGTGATTATTTCATATCCATTTTCATATAATACTTTGTGACCAGTTTTCTCGTTATTTTTATAACTCCAACCGGTTATCGTTCTTATCTCCATTCTTCTTCTTTTCTTTCAAATTATTTCTTTTTTCGATCTGTTTACTGTATCTGGTTTGTAATTACCTTCTCTTTGTCTTACTCCTACGAAGGCATAATAAGTGAATTCTAGAACATTTCAGAATTTGAGGTTCTCCTCTTAGAATAAGTAGATGGAATATAGGTGTCTAAACCCGAGACAGATTTATATTTTTGAAGGAGAGCTTGAATTTACTGTTTTATTACCTATGTTTTATTACATTGTCTAGTTATACGAACAATTGAATTATATATGTATGCTCTCGTTTGAATTATATATCACTATGATATATGTTTATTTTCTAAATTTATTTATACAACAGCAAATTCTTATTTGATTTCAAATAGTTTCGTTACGAATAATATCTGGTTCTTTAATACAGTATTTTTAATCTTTAATATCGATACAGGATGTAGATTTCAACATTAAACCTAACTATACCATTTCCAACCAGTTAACTACAGCCCACCACAATCTCCTCTTTTTTCAGTCCAAACCTCATACATAATCTCCTAAAAAGAAGCTGGTGATTATTTCATATCCATTTTCATATAATACTTTGTGACCAGTTTTTTCGTTATTTTTCAAACTCCAACTGGTTATCGTTCTTATCTCCATTCTTCTTCTTTTCTTTCATATTATTTCTTTTGTCGATCTGTTTACTGTATCTGGTTTATAATTACCTTCTCTTTGTCTTACTCCTACGAAGGCATAATAAGTGAATTCTAGAACATTTCAGAATTTGAGGTTCTCCTCAAAGAATAAGGAGATGGAATATAGGTGTCTAAACCCGAGACAGATTTATATTTTTATAGGAGAGCTTGGATTTACTGTTTTATTACCTATGTTTTATTACATTGTCTAGTTATACGAACAATTGAATTATATATGTATGCTCTCGTTTGAATTATATATCACTATGATATATGTTAATTTTCTAAATTTATTTATACAACAGCAAATTCTTATTTGATTTCAAATAGTTTCGTTACGAATAATATCTGGTTCTTTAATACAGTATTTTTAATCTTTAATATCGATACAGGATGTAGATTTCAACATTAGACCTATCTATACCATTTCCAACCAGTTTACTACAGCCCACCACAATCTCCTCTTTTTTTCAGTCCAAACCTCATACATAATCTTCTAAAAAGAAGCTGGTGATTATTTCATATAATACTTTGTGACCAGTTTCCTCGTTATTTTTCAAACTCCAACCGGTTATCGTTCTTATCTCCATTCTTCTTCTTTTCTTTCATATTATTTCTTTTGTCGATCTATTTACTGTATCTGGTTTGTACTTACCTTCTCTTTGTCTTACTTCTACGAATGCATAATAAGTGAATTCTAGAACATTTCAGAATTTGAGGTTCTCCTCTAAGAATAAGTAGATGGAATATAGGTGTCTAAACCCGAGACAGATTTATATTTTTATAGGAGAGCTTGAATTTACTGTTTTATTACCTATGTTTTATTACATTGTCTAGTTATACGAACATTTGAATTATATATGTATGCTCTCGTTTGAATTATATATCACTATGATATATGTTTATTTTCTAAATTTATTTATACAACAGCAAATTCTTATTTGATTTCAAATAGTTTCGTTACGAATAATATCTGGTTCTTTAATACAGTATTTTCAATCTTTAATATCGATACAGGATGTAGATTTCAACATTAGACCTAACTATACCATTTCCAACCAGTTTACTACAGCCCACCACAATCTCCTCTTTTTTTCAGTCCAAACCTCATACATAATCTTCTAAAAAGAAGCTGGTGATTATTTCATATCCATTTTCATATAATACTTTGTGACCAGTTTTCTCGTTATTTTTCAAACTCCAACCGGTTATCGTTCTTATCTCCATTCTTCTTCTTTTCTTTCATATTATTTCTTTTGTCGATCTATTTACTGTATCCGGTTTGTAATTACCTTCTCTTTGTCTTACTTCTACGAATGCATAATAAGTGAATTCTAGAACATTTCAGAATTTGAGGTTCTCCTCTAAGAATAAGTAGATGGAATATAGGTGTCTAAACCCGAGACAGATTTATATTTATATAGGAGAGCTTGAATTTACTGTTTTATTACCTATGTTTTATTACTTTGTCTAGTTATACGAACAATTGAATTATATATGCTCTCGTTTGAATTATATATCACTATGATATATGTTAATTTTCAAAATTTATTTATACAACAGCAAATTCTTATTTGATTTCAAATAGTTTCGTTACGAATTATATCTGGTTCTTTAATACAGTATTTTCAATCTTTAATATCGATACAGGATGTAGATTACAACATTAGACCTAACTATACCATTTCCAACCAGTTTACTACAGCCCACCACAATCTCCTCTTTTTTTCAGTCCAAACCTCATACATAATCTTCTAAAAAGAAGCTGGTGATTATTTCATATCCATTTTCATATAATACTTTGTGACCAGTTTTTTCGTTATTTTTCAAACTCCAACCGGTTATCGTTCTTATCTCCATTCTTCTTCTTTTCATTCATATTATTTCTTTTGTCGATCTGTTTACTGTATCTGGTTTGTAATTACCTTCTCTTTGTCTTACTCCTACGAAGGCATAATAAGTGAATTCTAGAACATTTCAGAATTTGAGGTTCTCCTCTTAGAATAAGTAGATGGAATATAGGTGTCTAAACCCGAGACAGATTTATATTTTTAAAGGAGAGCTTGAATTTACTGTTTTTTTACCTATGTCTTATTACATTGTCTAGTTATACGAACAATTGAATTATATATGTATGCTCTCATTTGAATTATATATCACTATGATATATGTTTATTTTCTAAATTTATTTATACATCAGAAAATTCTTATTTGATTTCAAATAGTTTCGTTACGAATAATATCTGGTTCTTTAATACAGTATTTTTAATCTTTAATATCGATACAGGATGTAGATTTCAACATTAGACCTAACTATACCATTTCCAACCAGTTTACTACAGCCCACCACAATCTCCTCTTTTTTTCAGTCCAAACCTCATACATAATCTTCTAAAAAGAAGCTGGTGATTATTTCATATCCATTTTCATATAATACTTTGTGACCAGTTTTTTCGTTATTTTTCAAACTCCAACCGGTTATCGTTCTTATCTCCATTCTTCTTCTTTTCTTTCATATTATTTCTTTTGTCGATCTGTTTACTGTATCTGGTTTGTAATTACCTTCTCTTTGTCTTACTCCTACGAAGGCATAATAAGTGAATTATAGAACATTTCAGAATTTGAGGTTCTCCTCTTAGAATAAGTAGATGGAATATAGGTGTCTAAACCCGAGACAGATTTATATTTTTAAAGGAGAGCTTGAATTTACTGTTTTATTACCTATGTCTTATTACATTGTCTAGTTATACGAACAATTGAATTATATATGTATGCTCTCGTTTGAATTATATATCACTATGATATATGTTTATTTTCTAAATTTATTTATACAACAGCAAATTCTTATTTGATTTCAAATAGTTTCGTTACGAATAATATCTGGTTCTTTAATACAGTATTTTCAATCTTTAATATCGATACAGGATGTAGATTACAACATTAGACCTAACTATACCATTTCCAACCAGTTTACTACAGCCTACCACAATCTCCTCTTTTTTTCAGTCCAAACCTCATACATAATCTTCTAAAAAGAAGCTGGTGATTATTTCATATCCATTTTCATATAATACTTTGTGACCAGTTTTCTCGTTATTTTTATAACTCCAACCGGTTATCGTTCTTATCTCCATTCTTCTTCTTTTCTTTCAAATTATTTCTTTTGTCGATCTGTTTACTGTATCTGGTTTGTAATTACCTTCTCTTTGTCTTACTCCTACGAAGGCATAATAAGTGAATTATAGAACATTTCAGAATTTGAGGTTCTCCTCTTAGAATAAGTAGATGGAATATAGGTGTCTAAACCCGAGACAGATTTATATTTTTAAAGGAGAGCTTGAATTTACTGTTTTATTACCTATGTCTTATTACATTGTCTAGTTATACGAACAATTGAATTATATATGCTCTCGTTTGAATTATATATCACTATGATATATGTTTATTTTCTAAATTTATTTATACAACAGCAAATTCTTATTTGATTTCAAATAGTTTCGTTACGAATAATATCTGGTTCTTTAATACAGTATTTTCAATCTTTAATATCGATACAGGATGTAGATTACAACATTAGACCTAACTATACCATTTCCAACCAGTTTACTACAGCCTACCACAATCTCCTCTTTTTTTCAGTCCAAACCTCATACATAATCTTCTAAAAAGAAGCTGGTGATTATTTCATATCCATTTTCATATAATACTTTGTGACCAGTTTTCTCGTTATTTTTATAACTCCAACCGGTTATCGTTCTTATCTCCATTCTTCTTCTTTTCTTTCAAATTATTTCTTTTGTCGATCTGTTTACTGTATCTGGTTTGTAATTACCTTCTCTTTGTCTTACTCCTACGAAGGCATAATAAGTGAATTCTAGAACATTTCAGAATTTGAGGTTCTCCTCTAAGAATAAGTAGATGGAATATAGGTGTCTAAACCCGAGACAGATTTTCTTTTTTATAGGAGAGCTTGAATTTACTGTTTTATTACCTATGTTTTATTACTTTGTCTAGTTATACGAACAATTGAATTATATATGCTCTCGTTTGAATTATATATCACTATGATATATGTTTATTTTCTAAATTTATTTATACAACAGCAAATTCTTATTTGAGTTCAAATAGTTTCGTTACGAATAATATCTGGTTCTTTAATACAGTATTTTTAATCTTTAATATCGATACAGGATGTAGATTTCAACATTAGACCTAACTATACCATTTCCAACCAGTTTACTACAGCCCACCACAATCTCCTCTTTTTTCAGTCCAAACCTCATACATAATCTTCTAAAAAGAAGCTGGTGATTATTTCATATAATACTTTGTGACCAGTTTCCTCGTTATTTTTCAAACTCCAACCGGTTATCGTTCTTATCTCCATTCTTCTTCTTTTCTTTCATATTATTTCTTTTGTCGATCTATTTACTGTATCTGGTTTGTAATTACCTTCTCTTTGTCTTACTTCTACGAATGCATAATAAGTGAATTCTAGAACATTTCAGAATTTGAGGTTCTCCTCTAAGAATAAGTAGATGGAATATAGGTGTCTAAACCCGAGACAGATTTATATTTTTATAGGAGAGCTTGAATTTACTGTTTTATTACCTATGTTTTATTACATTGTCTAGTTATACGAACAATTGAATTATATATGTATGCTCTCGTTTGAATTATATATCACTATGATATATGTTTATTTTCTAAATTTATTTATACAACAGCAAATTCTTATTTGATTTCAAATAGTTTCGTTACGAATAATATCTGGTTCTTTAATACAGTATTTTCAATCTTTAATATCGATACAGGATGTAGATTTCAACATTAGACCTAACTATACCATTTCCAACCAGTTTACTACAGCCCACCACAATTTCCTCTTTTTTTCAGTCCAAAGCTCATACATAATCTTCTAAAAAGAAGCTGGTGATTATTTCATATCCATTTTCATATAATACTTTGTGACCAGTTTTCTCGTTATTTTTCAAACTCCAACCGGTTATCGTTCTTATCTCCATTCTTCTTCTTTTCTTTCAAATTATTTCTTTTTTCGATCTGTTTACTGTATCTGGTTTGTAATTACCTTCTCTTTGTCTTACTCCTACGAAGGCATAATAAGTGAATTCTAGAACATTTCAGAATTTGAGGTTCTCCTCTTAGAATAAGTAGATGGAATATAGGTGTCTAAACCCGAGACAGATTTATATTTTTGAAGGAGAGCTTGAATTTACTGTTTTATTACCTATGTTTTATTACATTGTCTAGTTATACGAACAATTGAATTATATATGTATGCTCTCGTTTGAATTATATATCACTATGATATATGTTTATTTTCTAAATTTATTTATACAACAGCAAATTCTTATTTGATTTCAAATAGTTTCGTTACGAATAATATCTGGTTCTTTAATACAGTATTTTTAATCTTTAATATCGATACAGGATGTAGATTTCAACATTAGACCTAACTATACCATTTCCAACCAGTTAACTACAGCCCACCACAATCTCCTCTTTTTTCAGTCCAAACCTCATACATAATCTTCTAAAAAGAAGCTGGTGATTATTTCATATCCATTTTCATATAATACTTTGTGACCAGTTTTTTCGTTATTTTTCAAACTCCAACCGGTTATCGTTCTTATCTCCATTCTTCTTCTTTTCTTTCATATTATTTCTTTTGTCGATCTGTTTACTGTATCTGGTTTATAATTACCTTCTCTTTGTCTTACTCCTACGAAGGCATAATAAGTGAATTCTAGAACATTTCAGAATTTGAGGTTCTCCTCAAAGAATAAGGAGATGGAATATAGGTGTCTAAACCCGAGACAGATTTATATTTTTATAGGAGAGCTTGGATTTACTGTTTTATTACCTATGTTTTATTACATTGTCTAGTTATACGAACAATTGAATTATATATGTATGCTCTCGTTTGAATTATATATCACTATGATATATGTTAATTTTCTAAATTTATTTATACAACAGCAAATTCTTATTTGATTTCAAATAGTTTCGTTACGAATAATATCTGGTTCTTTAATACAGTATTTTTAATCTGTAATATCGATACAGGATGTAGATTTCAACATTAGACCTAACTATACCATTTCCAACCAGTTTACTACAGCCCACCACAATCTCCTCTTTTTTTCAGTCCAAACCTCATACATAATCTTCTAAAAAGAAGCTGGTGATTATTTCATATAATACTTTGTGACCAGTTTCCTCGTTATTTTTCAAACTCCAACCGGTTATTGTTCTTATCTCCATTCTTCTTCTTTTCTTTCATATTATTTCTTTTGTCGATCTATTTACTGTATCTGGTTTGTACTTACCTTCTCTTTGTCTTACTTCTACGAATGCATAATAAGTGAATTCTAGAACATTTCAGAATTTGAGGTTCTCCTCTAAGAATAAGTAGATGGAATATAGGTGTCTAAACCCGAGACAGATTTATATTTTTATAGGAGAGCTTGAATTTACTGTTTTATTACCTATGTTTTATTACATTGTCTAGTTATACGAACAATTGAATTATATATGTATGCTCTCGTTTGAATTATATACCACTATGATATATGTTTATTTTCTAAATCTATTTATACAACAGCAAATTCTTATTTGATTTCAAATAGTTTCGTTACGAATAATATCTGGTTCTTTAATACAGTATTTTCAATCTTTAATATCGATACAGGATGTAGATTTCAACATTAGACCTAACTATACCATTTCCAACCAGTTTACTACAGCCCACCACAATCTCCTCTTTTTTTCAGTCCAAACCTCATACATAATCTTCTAAAAAGAAGCTGGTGATTATTTCATATCCATTTTCATATAATACTTTGTGACCAGTTTTCTCGTTATTTTTCAAACTCCAACCGGTTATCGTTCTTATCTCCATTCTTCTTCTTTTCATTCATATTATTTCTTTTGTCGATCTATTTACTGTATCCGGTTTGTAATTACCTTCTCTTTGTCTTACTCCTACGAAGGCATAATAAGTGAATTCTAGAACATTTCAGAATTTGAGGTTCTCCTCTTAGAATAAGTAGATGGAATATAGGTGTCTAAACCCGAGACAGATTTATATTTTTAAAGGAGAGCTTGAATTTACTGTTTTTTTACCTATGTCTTATTACATTGTCTAGTTATACGAACAATTGAATTATATATGTATGCTCTCGTTTGAATTATATATCACTATGATATATGTTTATTTTCTAAATTTATTTATACATCAGTAAATTCTTATTTGATTTCAAATAGTTTCGTTACGAATAATATCTGGTTCTTTAATACAGTATTTTCAATCTTTAATATCGATACAGGATGTAGATTACAACATTAGACCTAACTATACCATTTCCAACCAGTTTACTACAGCCCACCACAATCTCCTCTTTTTTTCAGTCCAAACCTCATACATAATCTTCTAAAAAGAAGCTGGTGATTATTTCATATCCATTTTCATATAATACTTTGTGACCAGTTTTTTCGTTATTTTTCAAACTCCAACCGGTTATCGTTCTTATCTCCATTCTTTTTCTTTTCTTTCATATTATTTCTTTTGTCGATCTGTTTACTGTATCTGGTTTGTAATTACCTTCTCTTTGTCTTACTCCTACGAAGGCATAATAAGTGAATTCTAGAACATTTCAGAATTTGAGGTTCTCCTCAAAGAATAAGGAGATGGAATATAGGTGTCTAAACCCGAGACAGATTTATATTTTTATAGGAGAGCTTGGATTTACTGTTTTATTACCTATGTTTTATTACATTGTCTAGTTATACGAACAATTGAATTATATATGTATGCTCTCGTTTGAATTATATATCACTATGATATATGTTAATTTTCTAAATTTATTTATACAACAGCAAATTCTTATTTGATTTCAAATAGTTTCGTTACGAATAACATCTGGTTCTTTAATACAGTATTTTTAATCTTTAATATCGATACAGGATGTAGATTTCAACATTAGACCTAACTATACCATTTCCAACCAGTTTACTACAGCCCACCACAATTTCCTCTTTTTTTCAGTCCAAACCTCATACATAATCTTCTAAAAAGAAGCTGGTGATTATTTCATATAATACTTTGTGACCAGTTTCCTCGTTATTTTTCAAACTCCAACCGGTTATCGTTCTTATCTCCATTCTTCTTCTTTTCTTTCATATTATTTCTTTTGTCGATCTATTTACTGTATCTGGTTTGTAATTACCTTCTCTTTGTCTTACTTCTACGAATGCATAATAAGTGAATTCTAGAACATTTCAGAATTTGAGGTTCTCCTCTAAGAATAAGTAGATGGAATATAGGTGTCTAAACCCGAGACAGATTTATATTTTTATAGGAGAGCTTGAATTTACTGTTTTATTACCTATGTTTTATTACATTGTCTAGTTATACGAACAATTGAATTATATATGTATGCTCTCGTTTGAAATATATATCAGTATGATATATGTTTATTTTCTAAATTTATTTATACAACAGCAAATTCTTATTTGATTTCAAATAGTTTCGTTACGAATAATATCTGGTTCTTCAATACAGTATTTTCAATCTTTAATATCGATACAGGATGTAGATTTCAACATTAGACCTAACTATACCATTTCCAACCAGTTTACTACAGCCCACCACAATTTCCTCTTTTTTTCAGTCCAAAGCTCATACATAATCTTCTAAAAAGAAGCTGGTGATTATTTCATATCCATTTTCATATAATACTTTGTGACCAGTTTTCTCGTTATTTTTCAAACTCCAACCGGTTATCGTTCTTATCTCCATTCTTCTTCTTTTCTTTCAAATTATTTCTTTTTTCGATCTGTTTACTGTATCTGGTTTGTAATTACCTTCTCTTTGTCTTACTCCTACGAAGGCATAATAAGTGAATTCTAGAACATTTCAGAATTTGAGGTTCTCCTCTTAGAATAAGTAGATGGAATATAGGTGTCTAAACCCGAGACAGATTTATATTTTTGAAGGAGAGCTTGAATTTACTGTTTTATTACCTATGTTTTATTACATTGTCTAGTTATACGAACAATTGAATTATATATGTATGCTCTCGTTTGAATTATATATCACTATGATATATGTTTATTTTCTAAATTTATTTATACAACAGCAAATTCTTATTTGATTTCAAATAGTTTCGTTACGAATAATATCTGGTTCTTTAATACAGTATTTTTAATCTTTAATATCGATACAGGATGTAGATTTCAACATTAGACCTAACTATACCATTTCCAACCAGTTAACTACAGCCCACCACAATCTCCTCTTTTTTCAGTCCAAACCTCATACATAATCTTCTAAAAAGAAGCTGGTGATTATTTCATATCCATTTTCATATAATACTTTGTGACCAGTTTTTTCGTTATTTTTCAAACTCCAACCGGTTATCGTTCTTATCTCCATTCTTCTTCTTTTCTTTCATATTATTTCTTTTGTCGATCTGTTTACTGTATCTGGTTTATAATTACCTTCTCTTTGTCTTACTCCTACGAAGGCATAATAAGTGAATTCTAGAACATTTCAGAATTTGAGGTTCTCCTCAAAGAATAAGGAGATGGAATATAGGTGTCTAAACCCGAGACAGATTTATATTTTTATAGGAGAGCTTGGATTTACTGTTTTATTACCTATGTTTTATTACATTGTCTAGTTATACGAACAATTGAATTATATATGTATGCTCTCGTTTGAATTATATATCACTATGATATATGTTAATTTTCTAAATTTATTTATACAACAGCAAATTCTTATTTGATTTCAAATAGTTTCGTTACGAATAATATCTGGTTCTTTAATACAGTATTTTTAATCTGTAATATCGATACAGGATGTAGATTTCAACATTAGACCTAACTATACCATTTCCAACCAGTTTACTACAGCCCACCACAATCTCCTCTTTTTTTCAGTCCAAACCTCATACATAATCTTCTAAAAAGAAGCTGGTGATTATTTCATATAATACTTTGTGACCAGTTTCCTCGTTATTTTTCAAACTCCAACCGGTTATTGTTCTTATCTCCATTCTTCTTCTTTTCTTTCATATTATTTCTTTTGTCGATCTATTTACTGTATCTGGTTTGTACTTACCTTCTCTTTGTCTTACTTCTACGAATGCATAATAAGTGAATTCTAGAACATTTCAGAATTTGAGGTTCTCCTCTAAGAATAAGTAGATGGAATATAGGTGTCTAAACCCGAGACAGATTTATATTTTTATAGGAGAGCTTGAATTTACTGTTTTATTACCTATGTTTTATTACATTGTCTAGTTATACGAACAATTGAATTATATATGTATGCTCTCGTTTGAATTATATATCACTATGATATATGTTTATTTTCTAAATCTATTTATACAACAGCAAATTCTTATTTGATTTCAAATAGTTTCGTTACGAATAATATCTGGTTCTTTAATACAGTATTTTCAATCTTTAATATCGATACAGGATGTAGATTTCAACATTAGACCTAACTATACCATTTCCAACCAGTTTACTACAGCCCACCACAATCTCCTCTTTTTTTCAGTCCAAACCTCATACATAATCTTCTAAAAAGAAGCTGGTGATTATTTCATATCCATTTTCATATAATACTTTGTGACCAGTTTTCTCGTTATTTTTCAAACTCCAACCGGTTATCGTTCTTATCTCCATTCTTCTTCTTTTCATTCATATTATTTCTTTTGTCGATCTATTTACTGTATCCGGTTTGTAATTACCTTCTCTTTGTCTTACTCCTACGAAGGCATAATAAGTGAATTCTAGAACATTTCAGAATTTGAGGTTCTCCTCTTAGAATAAGTAGATGGAATATAGGTGTCTAAACCCGAGACAGATTTATATTTTTAAAGGAGAGCTTGAATTTACTGTTTTTTTACCTATGTCTTATTACATTGTCTAGTTATACGAACAATTGAATTATATATGTATGCTCTCGTTTGAATTATATATCACTATGATATATGTTTATTTTCTAAATTTATTTATACATCATTAAATTCTTATTTGATTTCAAATAGTTTCGTTACGAATAATATCTGGTTCTTTAATACAGTATTTTTAATCTTTAATATCGATACAGGATGTAGATTTCAACATTAGACCTAACTATACCATTTCCAACCAGTTTACTACAGCCCACCACAATCTCCTCTTTTTTTCAGTCCAAACCTCATACATAATCTTCTAAAAAGAAGCTGGTGATTATTTCATATCCATTTTCATATAATACTTTGTGACCAGTTTTTTCGTTATTTTTCAAACTCCAACCGGTTATCGTTCTTATCTCCATTCTTCTTCTTTTCTTTCATATTATTTCTTTTGTCGATCTGTTTACTGTATCTGGTTTGTAATTACCTTCTCTTTGTCTTACTCCTACGAAGGCATAATAAGTGAATTATAGAACATTTCAGAATTTGAGGTTCTCCTCTTAGAATAAGTAGATGGAATATAGGTGTCTAAACCCGAGACAGATTTATATTTTTAAAGGAGAGCTTGAATTTACTGTTTTATTACCTATGTCTTATTACATTGTCTAGTTATACGAACAATTGAATTATATATGTATGCTCTCGTTTGAATTATATATCACTATGATATATGTTTATTTTCTAAATTTATTTATACAACAGCAAATTCTTATTTGATTTCAAATAGTTTCGTTACGAATAATATCTGGTTCTTTAATACAGTATTTTCAATCTTTAATATCGATACAGGATGTAGATTACAACATTAGACCTAACTATACCATTTCCAACCAGTTTACTACAGCCCACCACAATCTCCTCTTTTTTTCAGTCCAAACCTCATACATAATCTTCTAAAAAGAAGCTGGTGATTATTTCATATCCATTTTCATATAATACTTTGTGACCAGTTTTCTCGTTATTTTTATAACTCCAACCGGTTATCGTTCTTATCTCCATTCTTCTTCTTTTCTTTCAAATTATTTCTTTTGTCGATCTGTTTACTGTATCTGGTTTGTAATTACCTTCTCTTTGTCTTACTCCTACGAAGGCATAATAAGTGAATTCTAGAACATTTCAGAATTTGAGGTTCTCCTCTAAGAATAAGTAGATGGAATATAGGTGTCTAAACCCGAGACAGATTTATATTTTTATAGGAGAGCTTGAATTTACTGTTTTATTACCTATGTTTTATTACTTTGTCTAGTTATACGAACAATTGAATTATATATGCTCTCGTTTGAATTATATATCACTATGATATATGTTTATTTTCTAAATTTATTTATACAACAGCAAATTCTTATTTGATTTCAAATAGTTTCGTTACGAATAATATCTGGTTCTTAAATACAGTATTTTTAATCTTTAATATCGATACAGGATGTAGATTTCAACATTAGACCTAACTATACCATTTCCAACCAGTTTACTACAGCCCACCACAATCTCCTCTTTTTTCAGTCCAAACCTCATACATAATCTTCTAAAAAGAAGCTGGTGATTATTTCATATCCATTTTCATATAATACTTTGTGACCAGTTTTTCGTTATTTTTCAAACTCCAACCGGTTATCGTTCTTATCTCCATTCTTCTTCTTTTCTTTCATATTATTTCTTTTGTCGATCTGTTTACTGTATCTGGTTTGTAATTACCTTCTCTTTGTCTTACTCCTACGAAGGCATAATAAGTGAATTCTAGAACATTTCAGAATTTGAGGTTCTCCTCAAAGAATAAGGAGATGGAATTAGGTGTCTAAACCCGAGACAGATTTATATTTTTATAGGAGAGCTTGGATTTACTGTTTTATTACCTATGTTTTATTACATTGTCTAGTTATACGAACAATTGAATTATAAATGTATGCTCTCGTTTGAATTATATATCACTATGATATATGTTAATTTTCTAAATTTATTTATACAACAGCAAATTCTTATTTGATTTCAAATAGTTTTGTTACGAATAATATCTGGTTCTTTAATACAGTATTTTTAATCTTTAATATCGATACAGGATGTAGATTACAACATTAGACCTAACTATACCATTTCCAACCAGTTTACTACAGCCCACCACAATCTCCTCTTTTTTTCAGTCCAAACCTCATACATAATCTTCTAAAAAGAAGCTGGTGATTATTTCATATCCATTTTCATATAATACTTTGTGACCAGTTTTCTCGTTATTCTTCAAACTCCAACCGGTTATCGTTCTTATCTCCATTCTTTTTCTTTTCTTTCATATTATTTCTTTTGTCGATCTGTTTACTGTATCTGGTTTGTAATTACCTTCTCTTTGTCTTACTCCTACGAAGGCATAATAAGTGAATTCTAGAACATTTCAGAATTTGAGGTTCTCCTCAAAGAATAAGGAGATGGAATATAGGTGTCTAAACCCGAGACAGATTTATATTTTTATAGGAGAGCTTGGATTTACTGTTTTATTACCTATGTTTTATTACATTGTCTAGTTATACGAACAATTGAATTATATATGTATGCTCTCGTTTGAATTATATATCACTATGATAAATGTTAATTTTCTAAATTTATTTATACAACAGCAAATTCTTATTTGATTTTCAAATAGTTTCGTTACGAATAATATCTGGTTCTTTAATACAGTATTATTAATCTTTAATATCGATACAGGATGTAGATTTCAACATTAGACCTAACTATACCATTTCCAACCAGTTTACTACAGCCCACCACAATCTCCTCTTTTTTTCAGTCCAAACCTCATACATAATCTTCTAAAAAGAAGCTGGTGATTATTTCATATAATACTTTGTGACCAGTTTCCTCGTTATTTTTCAAACTCCAACCGGTTATCGTTCTTATCTCCATTCTTCTTCTTTTCTTTCATATTATTTCTTTTGTCGATCTATTTACTGTATCTGGTTTGTACTTACCTTCTCTTTGTCTTACTCCTACGAAGGCATAATAAGTGAATTCTAGAACATTTCAGAATTTGAGGTTCTCCTCAAAGAATAAGGAGATGGAATATAGGTGTCTAAACCCAAGACAGATTTATATTTTTATAGGAGAGCTTGGATTTACTGTTTTATTATCTATGTTTTATTACATTGTCTAGTTATACGAACAATTGAATTATATATGTATGCTCTCGTTTGAATTATATATCACTATGATATATGTTAATTTTCTAAATTTATTTATACAACAGCAAATTCTTATTTGATTTCAAATAGTTTCGTTACGAATAACATCTGGTTCTTTAATACAGTATTTTTAATCTTTAATATCGATACAGGATGTAGATTTCAACATTAGACCTAACTATACCATTTCCAACCAGTTTACTACAGCCCACCACAATTTCCTCTTTTTTTCAGTCCAAACCTCATACATAATCTTCTAAAAAGAAGCTGGTGATTATTTCATATAATACTTTGTGACCAGTTTCCTCGTTATTTTTCAAACTCCAACCGGTTATCGTTCTTATCTCCATTCTTCTTCTTTTCTTTCATATTATTTCTTTTGTCGATCTATTTACTGTATCTGGTTTGTAATTACCTTCTCTTTGTCTTACTTCTACGAATGCATAATAAGTGAATTCTAGAACATTTCAGAATTTGAGGTTCTCCTCTAAGAATAAGTAGATGGAATATAGGTGTCTAAACCCGAGACAGATTTATATTTTTATAGGAGAGCTTGAATTTACTGTTTTATTACCTATGTTTTATTACATTGTCTAGTTATACGAACAATTGAATTATATATGTATGCTCTCGTTTGAAATATATATCAGTATGATATATGTTTATTTTCTAAATTTATTTATACAACAGCAAATTCTTATTTGATTTCAAATAGTTTCGTTACGAATAATATCTGGTTCTTTAATACAGTATTTTCAATCTTTAATATCGATACAGGATGTAGATTTCAACATTAGACCTAACTATACCATTTCCAACCAGTTTACTACAGCCCACCACAATTTCCTCTTTTTTTCAGTCCAAAGCTCATACATAATCTTCTAAAAAGAAGCTGGTGATTATTTCATATCCATTTTCATATAATACTTTGTGACCAGTTTTCTCGTTATTTTTCAAACTCCAACCGGTTATCGTTCTTATCTCCATTCTTCTTCTTTTCTTTCAAATTATTTCTTTTTTCGATCTGTTTACTGTATCTGGTTTGTAATTACCTTCTCTTTGTCTTACTCCTACGAAGGCATAATAAGTGAATTCTAGAACATTTCAGAATTTGAGGTTCTCCTCTTAGAATAAGTAGATGGAATATAGGTGTCTAAACCCGAGACAGATTTATATTTTTGAAGGAGAGCTTGAATTTACTGTTTTATTACCTATGTTTTATTACATTGTCTAGTTATACGAACAATTGAATTATATATGTATGCTCTCGTTTGAATTATATATCACTATGATATATGTTTATTTTCTAAATTTATTTATACAACAGCAAATTCTTATTTGATTTCAAATAGTTTCGTTACGAATAATATCTGGTTCTTTAATACAGTATTTTTAATCTTTAATATCGATACAGGATGTAGATTTCAACATTAGACCTAACTATACCATTTCCAACCAGTTAACTACAGCCCACCACAATCTCCTCTTTTTTCAGTCCAAACCTCATACATAATCTTCTAAAAAGAAGCTGGTGATTATTTCATATCCATTTTCATATAATACTTTGTGACCAGTTTTTTCGTTATTTTTCAAACTCCAACCGGTTATCGTTCTTATCTCCATTCTTCTTCTTTTCTTTCATATTATTTCTTTTGTCGATCTGTTTACTGTATCTGGTTTATAATTACCTTCTCTTTGTCTTACTCCTACGAAGGCATAATAAGTGAATTCTAGAACATTTCAGAATTTGAGGTTCTCCTCAAAGAATAAGGAGATGGAATATAGGTGTCTAAACCCGAGACAGATTTATATTTTTATAGGAGAGCTTGGATTTACTGTTTTATTACCTATGTTTTATTACATTGTCTAGTTATACGAACAATTGAATTATATATGTATGCTCTCGTTTGAATTATATATCACTATGATATATGTTAATTTTCTAAATTTATTTATACAACAGCAAATTCTTATTTGATTTCAAATAGTTTCGTTACGAATAATATCTGGTTCTTTAATACAGTATTTTTAATCTGTAATATCGATACAGGATGTAGATTTCAACATTAGACCTAACTATACCATTTCCAACCAGTTTACTACAGCCCACCACAATCTCCTCTTTTTTTCAGTCCAAACCTCATACATAATCTTCTAAAAAGAAGCTGGTGATTATTTCATATAATACTTTGTGACCAGTTTCCTCGTTATTTTTCAAACTCCAACCGGTTATTGTTCTTATCTCCATTCTTCTTCTTTTCTTTCATATTATTTCTTTTGTCGATCTATTTACTGTATCTGGTTTGTACTTACCTTCTCTTTGTCTTACTTCTACGAATGCATAATAAGTGAATTCTAGAACATTTCAGAATTTGAGGTTCTCCTCTAAGAATAAGTAGATGGAATATAGGTGTCTAAACCCGAGACAGATTTATATTTTTATAGGAGAGCTTGAATTTACTGTTTTATTACCTATGTTTTATTACATTGCCTAGTTATACGAACAATTGAATTATATATGTATGCTCTCGTTTGAATTATATATCACTATGATATATGTTTATTTTCTAAATCTATTTATACAACAGCAAATTCTTATTTGATTTCAAATAGTTTCGTTACGAATAATATCTGGTTCTTTAATACAGTATTTTCAATCTTTAATATCGATACAGGATGTAGATTTCAACATTAGACCTAACTATACCATTTCCAACCAGTTTACTACAGCCCACCACAATCTCCTCTTTTTTTCAGTCCAAACCTCATACATAATCTTCTAAAAAGAAGCTGGTGATTATTTCATATCCATTTTCATATAATACTTTGTGACCAGTTTTCTCGTTATTTTTCAAACTCCAACCGGTTATCGTTCTTATCTCCATTCTTCTTCTTTTCATTCATATTATTTCTTTTGTCGATCTATTTACTGTATCCGGTTTGTAATTACCTTCTCTTTGTCTTACTCCTACGAAGGCATAATAAGTGAATTCTAGAACATTTCAGAATTTGAGGTTCTCCTCTTAGAATAAGTAGATGGAATATAGGTGTCTAAACCCGAGACAGATTTATATTTTTAAAGGAGAGCTTGAATTTACTGTTTTTTTACCTATGTCTTATTACATTGTCTAGTTATACGAACAATTGAATTATATATGTATGCTCTCGTTTGAATTATATATCACTATGATATATGTTTATTTTCTAAATTTATTTATACATCATTAAATTCTTATTTGATTTCAAATAGTTTCGTTACGAATAATATCTGGTTCTTTAATACAGTATTTTTAATCTTTAATATCGATACAGGATGTAGATTTCAACATTAGACCTAACTATACCATTTCCAACCAGTTTACTACAGCCCACCACAATCTCCTCTTTTTTTCAGTCCAAACCTCATACATAATCTTCTAAAAAGAAGCTGGTGATTATTTCATATCCATTTTCATATAATACTTTGTGACCAGTTTTTTCGTTATTTTTCAAACTCCAACCGGTTATCGTTCTTATCTCCATTCTTCTTCTTTTCTTTCATATTATTTCTTTTGTCGATCTGTTTACTGTATCTGGTTTGTAATTACCTTCTCTTTGTCTTACTCCTACGAAGGCATAATAAGTGAATTATAGAACATTTCAGAATTTGAGGTTCTCCTCTTAGAATAAGTAGATGGAATATAGGTGTCTAAACCCGAGACAGATTTATATTTTTAAAGGAGAGCTTGAATTTACTGTTTTATTACCTATGTCTTATTACATTGTCTAGTTATACGAACAATTGAATTATATATGTATGCTCTCGTTTGAATTATATATCACTATGATATATGTTTATTTTCTAAATTTATTTATACAACAGCAAATTCTTATTTGATTTCAAATAGTTTCGTTACGAATAATATCTGGTTCTTTAATACAGTATTTTCAATCTTTAATATCGATACAGGATGTAGATTACAACATTAGACCTAACTATACCATTTCCAACCAGTTTACTACAGCCCACCACAATCTCCTCTTTTTTTCAGTCCAAACCTCATACATAATCTTCTAAAAAGAAGCTGGTGATTATTTCATATCCATTTTCATATAATACTTGGTGACCAGTTTTCTCGTTATTTTTATAACTCCAACCGGTTATCGTTCTTATCTCCATTCTTCTTCTTTTCTTTCAAATTATTTCTTTTGTCGATCTGTTTACTGTATCTGGTTTGTAATTACCTTCTCTTTGTCTTACTCCTATGAAGGCATAATAAGTGAATTCTAGAACATTTCAGAATTTGAGGTTCTCCTCTAAGAATAAGTAGATGGAATATAGGTGTCTAAACCCGAGACAGATTTATATTTTTATAGGAGAGCTTGAATTTACTGTTTTATTACCTATGTTTTATTACTTTGTCTAGTTATACGAACAATTGAATTATATATGCTCTCGTTTGAATTATATATCACTATGATATATGTTTATTTTCTAAATTTATTTATACAACAGCAAATTCTTATTTGATTTCAAATAGTTTCGTTACGAATAATATCTGGTTCTTAAATACAGTATTTTTAATCTTTAATATCGATACAGGATGTAGATTTCAACATTAGACCTAACTATACCATTTCCAACCAGTTTACTACAGCCCACCACAATCTCCTCTTTTTTTCAGTCCAAACCTCATACATAATCTTCTAAAAAGAAGCTGGTGATTATTTCATATCCATTTTCATATAATACTTTGTGACCAGTTTTCTCGTTATTCTTCAAACTCCAACCGGTTATCGTTCTTATCTCCATTCTTCTTCTTTTCTTTCATATTATTTCTTTTGTCGATCTATTTACTGTATCCGGTTTGTAATTACCTTCTCTTTGTCTTACTTCTACGAATGCATAATAAGTGAATTCTAGAACATTTCAGAATTTGAGGTTCTCCTCTAAGAATAAGTAGATGGAATATAGGTGTCTAAACCCGAGACAGATTTATATTTATATAGGTGAGCTTGAATTTACTGTTTTATAACCTATGTTTTATTACTTTGTCTAGTTATACGAACAATTGAATTATATATGCTCTCGTTTGAATTATATATCACTATGATATATGTTAATTTTCAAAATTTATTTATACAACAGCAAATTCTTATTTGATTTCAAATAGTTTCGTTACGAATAATATCTGGTTCTTTAATACAGTATTTTCAATCTTTAATATCGATACAGGATGTAGATTACAACATTAGACCTAACTATACCATTTCCAACCAGTTTACTACAGCCCACCACAATCTCCTCTTTTTTTCAGTCCAAACCTCATACATAATCTTCTAAAAAGAAGCTGGTGATTATTTCATATCCATTTTCATATAATACTTTGTGACCAGTTTTTTCGTTATTTTTCAAACTCCAACCGGTTATCGTTCTTATCTCCATTCTTTTTCTTTTCTTTCATATTATTTCTTTTGTCGATCTGTTTACTGTATCTGGTTTGTAATTACCTTCTCTTTGTCTTACTCCTACGAAGGCATAATAAGTGAATTCTAGAACATTTCAGAATTTGAGGTTCTCCTCAAAGAATAAGGAGATGGAATATAGGTGTCTAAACCCGAGACAGATTTATATTTTTATAGGAGAGCTTGGATTTACTGTTTTATTACCTATGTTTTATTACATTGTCTAGTTATACGAACAATTGAATTATATATGTATGCTCTCGTTTGAATTATATATCACTATGATAAATGTTAATTTTCTAAATTTATTTATACAACAGCAAATTCTTATTTGATTTTCAAATAGTTTCGTTACGAATAATATCTGGTTCTTTAATACAGTATTATTAATCTTTAATATCGATACAGGATGTAGATTTCAACATTAGACCTAACTATACCATTTCCAACCAGTTTACTACAGCCCACCACAATCTCCTCTTTTTTTCAGTCCAAACCTCATACATAATCTTCTAAAAAGAAGCTGGTGATTATTTCATATAATACTTTGTGACCAGTTTCCTCGTTATTTTTCAAACTCCAACCGGTTATCGTTCTTATCTCCATTCTTCTTCTTTTCTTTCATATTATTTCTTTTGTCGATCTATTTACTGTATCTGGTTTGTACTTACCTTCTCTTTGTCTTACTCCTACGAAGGCATAATAAGTGAATTCTAGAACATTTCAGAATTTGAGGTTCTCCTCAAAGAATAAGGAGATGGAATATAGGTGTCTAAACCCAAGACAGATTTATATTTTTATAGGAGAGCTTGGATTTACTGTTTTATTATCTATGTTTTATTACATTGTCTAGTTATACGAACAATTGAATTATATATGTATGCTCTCGTTTGAATTATATATCACTATGATATATGTTAATTTTCTAAATTTATTTATACAACAGCAAATTCTTATTTGATTTCAAATAGTTTCGTTACGAATAATATCTGGTTCTTTAATAAAGTATTTTTAATCTTTAATATCGATACAGGATGTAGATTTCAACATTAGACCTAACTATACCATTTCCAACCAGTTTACTACAGCCCACCACAATCTCCTCTTTTTTTCAGTCCAAACCTCATACATAATCTTCTAAAAAGAAGCTGGTGATTATTTCATATCCATTTTCATATAATACTTTGTGACCAGTTTTCTCGTTATTTTTCAAACTCCAACCGGTTATCGTTCTTATCTCCATTCTTCTTCTTTTCTTTCATATTATTTCTTTTGTCGATCTATTTACTGTATCCGGTTTGTAATTACCTTCTCTTTGTCTTACTTCTACGAATGCATAATAAGTGAATTCTAGAACATTTCAGAATTTGAGGTTCTCCTCTAAGAATAAGTAGATGGAATATAGGTGTCTAAACCCGAGACAGATTTATATTTATATAGGAGAGCTTGAATTTACTGTTTTATTACCTATGTTTTATTACTTTGTCTAGTTATACGAACAATTGAATTATATATGCTCTCGTTTGAATTATATATCACTATGATATATGTTAATTTTCAAAATTTATTTATACAACAGCAAATTCTTATTTGATTTCAAATAGTTTCGTTACGAATAATATCTGGTTCTTTAATACAGTATTTTCAATCTTTAATATCGATACAGGATGTAGATTACAACATTAGACCTAACTATACCATTTCCAACCAGTTTACTACAGCCCACCACAATCTCCTCTTTTTTTCAGTCCAAACCTCATACATAATCTTCTAAAAAAAAGCTGGTGATTATTTCATATCCATTTTCATATAATACTTTGTGACCAGTTTTTTCGTTATTTTTCAAACTCCAACCGGTTATCGTTCTTATCTCCATTCTTCTTCTTTTCTTTCATATTATTTCTTTTGTCGATCTGTTTACTGTATCTGGTTTGTAATTACCTTCTCTTTGTCTTACTCCTACGAAGGCATAATAAGTGAATTCTAGAACATTTCAGAATTTGAGGTTCTCCTCTTAGAATAAGTAGATGGAATATAGGTGTCTAAACCCGAAACAGATTTATATTTTTAAAGGAGAGCTTGAATTTACTGTGTTATTACCTATGTCTTATTACATTGTCTAGTTATACGAACAATTGAATTATATATGTATGCTCTCGTTTGAATTATATATCACTATGATATATGTTTATTTTCTAAATTTATTTATACAACAGTAAATTCTTATTTGATTTCAAATAGTTTCGTTACGAATAATATCTGGTTCTTTAATACAGTATTTTTAATCTTTAATATCGATACAGGATGTAGATTTCAACATTAGACCTAACTATACCATTTCCAACCAGTTTACTACAGCCCACCACAATCTCCTTTTTTTTTCAATCTAAACCTCATACATAATCTTCTAAAAAGAAGCTGGTGATTATTTCATATCCATTTTCATATAATACTTTGTGACCAGTTTTCTCGTTATTTTTCAAACTCCAACCGGTTATCGTTCTTATCTCCATTCTTCTTCTTTTCTTTCATATTATTTCTTTTGTCGCTCTATTTACTGTATCTGGTTTGTAATTACCTTCTGTTTGTCTTACTTCTACGAATGCATAATAAGTGAATCCAGAACATTTCAGAATTTGAGGTTCCCCTCTAAGAATTAGTAGATGGAATAAAGGTGTCTAAACCCGAGACAGATTTATATTTTTATAGGAGAGCTTTAATTTACTGTTTTATTACCTATGTTTTATTACTTTGTCTAGTTATACGAACAATTGAATTATATATGCTCTCGTTTGAATTATATATCACTATGATATATGTTAATTTTCAAAATTTATTTATACAACAGCAAATTCTTATTTTATTTCAAATCGTTTCGTTACGAATAATATCTGGTTCTTTAATACAGTATTATTAATCTTTAATATCGATACAGGATGTAGATTTCAACATTAGACCTAACTATACCATTTCCAACCAGTTTACTACAGCCCACCACAATCTCCTCTTTTTTTCAGTCCAAACCTCATACATAATCTTCTAAAAATAAGCTGGTGATTATTTCATATCCATTTTCATATAATACTTTGTGACCAGTTTCCTCGTTATTTTTATAACTCCAACCGGTTATCGTTCTTATCTCCATTCTTCTTCTTTTCTTTCATATTATTTCTTTTGTCGATCTATTTACTGTATCTGGTTTGTACTTACCTTCTCTTTGTCTTACTTCTACGAATGCATAATAAGTGAATTCTAGAACATTTCAGAATTTGAGGTTCTCCTCTAAGAATAAGTAGATGGAATATAGGTGTCTAAACCCGAGACAGATTTATATTTTTGAAGGAGAGCTTGAATTTACTGTTTTATTACCTATGTTTTATTACATTGTCTAGTTATACGAACAATTGAATTATATATGTATGCTCTCGTTTGAATTATATATCACTATGATATATGTTTATTTTCTAAATTTATTTATACAACAGCAAATTCTTATTTGATTTCAAATAGTTTCGTTACGAATAATATCTGGTTCTTTAATACAGTATTTTTAATCTTTAATATCGATACAGGATGTAGATTTCAACATTAGACCTAACTATACCATTTCCAACCAGTTTACTACAGCCCACCACAATCTCCTCTTTTTTTCAGTCCAAACCTCATACATAATCTTCTAAAAAGAAGCTGGTGATTATTTCATATCCATTTTCATATAATACTTTGTGACCAGTTTTCTCGTTATTTTTCAAACTCCAACCGGTTATCGTTCTTATCTCCATTCTTCTTCTTTTCTTTCATATTATTTCTTTTGTCGATCTATTTACTGAATCTGGTTTGTAATTACCTTCTTTTTGTCTTACTTCTACGAATGCATAATAAGTGAATTCTAGAACATTTCAGAATTTGAGGTTCTCCTCTAAGAATAAGTAGATGGTGTCTAAACCCGAGACAGATTTATAATTTTATAGGAGAGCTTGAATTTACTGTTTTATTACCTATGTTTTATTACTTTTTCTAGTTATACGAACAATTGAATTATATATGCTCTCGTTTGAATTATATATCACTATGATATATGTTAATTTTCAAAATTTATTTATACAATAGCAAATTCTTATTTGATTTCAAATAGTTTCGTTACGAATAATATCTGGTTCTTTAATACAGTATTTTCAATCTTTAATATCGATACAGGATGTAGATTACAACATTAGACCTAACTATACCATTTCCAACCAGTTTACTACAGCCCACCACAATCTCCTCTTTTTTTCAGTCCAAACCTCATACATAATCTTCTAAAAAGAAGCTGGTGATTATTTCATATCCATTTTCATATAATACTTTGTGACCAGTTTTCTCGTTATTTTTATAACTCCAACCGGTTATCGTTCTTATCTCCATTCTTCTTCTTTTCTTTCAAATTATTTCTTTTATCGATCTATTTACTGTATCTGGTATGTAATTACCTTCTCTTTGTCTTACTTTTACGAATGCATAATAAGTGAATTCTAGAACATTTCAGAATTTGAGGTTCTCCTCTAAGAATAAGTAGATGGAATATAGGTGTCTAAACCCGAGACAGATTTATATTTTTATAGGAGAGCTTGAATTTACTGTTTTATTACCTATGTTTTATTACTTTGTCTAGTTATACGAACAATTGAATTATATATGCTCTCGTTTGAATTATATATCACTATGATATATGTTAATTTTCTAAATTTGTTTATACAACAGCAAATTCTTATTTGATTTCAAATAGTTTCGTTACGAATATTATCTGGTTCTTTAATACAGTATTTTCAATCTTTAATATCGATACAGGATGTAGATTACAACATTAGACCTAACTATACCATTTCCAACCAGTTTACTACAGCCCACCACAATCTCCTTTTTCTTTCAGTCCAAACCTCATACATAATCTTCTAAAAAGAAGCTGGTGATTATTTCATATCCATTTTCATAAAATACCTAGTGACCAGTTTTTTCGTTATTTTTCAAACTCCAACCGGTTATCGTTCTTATCTCCATTCTTCTTCTTTTCTTTCATATTATTTCTTTTGTCGATCTGTTTACTGTATCTGGTTTGTAATTACCTTCTCTTTGTCTTACTCCTACGAAGGCATAATAAGTGAATTCTAGAACATTTCAGAATTTGAGGTTCTCCTCTTAGAATAAGTAGATGGAATATAGGTGGCTAAACCCGAGACAGATTTATATTTTTAAAGGAGAGCTTGAATTTACTGTTTTATTACCTATGTTTTATTACATTGTCTAGTTATACGAACAATTGAATTATATATGTATGCTCTCGTTTGAATTATATATCACTATGATATATGTTTATTTTCTAAATTTATTTATACAACAGCAAATTCTTATTTGATTTCAAATAGTTTCGTTACGAATAATATCTGGTTATTTAATACAGTATTTTTAATCTTTAATATCGATACAGGATGTAGATTTCAACATTAGACCTAACTATACCATTTCCAACCAGTTTACTACAGCCCACCACAATCTCCTCTTTTTTTCAGTCCAAACCTCATACATAATCTTCTAAAAAGAAGCTGGTGATTATTTCATATCCATTTTCATATAATACTTTGTAACCAGTTTTCTCGTTAATTTTTAAACTCCAACCGGTTATCGTTCTTATCTCCATTCTTCTTCTTTTCTTTCATATTATTTCTTTTGTCGATCTATTTACTGTATCTGGTTTGTAATTACCTTCTCTTTGTCTTACTTCTACGAATGCATAATAAGTGAATTCTAGAACATTTCAGAATTTGAGGTTCTCCTCTAAGAATATGTAGATGGTGTCTAAACCCGAGACAGATTTATATTTTAATAGGAGAGCTTGAATTTACTGTTTTATTACCTATGTTTTATTACTTTGTCTAGTTATACGAACAATTGAATTATATATGCTCTCGTTTGAATTATATATCACTAAGATATATGTTAATTTTCAGAATTTATTTATACAACAGCAAATTCTTATTTGATTTCAAATAGTTTCGTTACGAATAATATCTGGTTCTTTAATACAGTATTTTCAATCATTAATATCGATACAGGATGTAGATTACAACATTAGACCTAACTATACCATTTCCAACCAGTTTACTACAGCCCGCCACAATCTCCTCTTTTTTTCAGTCCAAACCTCATACATAATCTTCTAAAAAATAGCTGGTGATTATTTCATATCCATTTTCATATAATACTTTGTGACCAGTTTTCTCGTTATTTTTATAACTCCAACCGGTTATCGTTCTTATCTCCATTCTTCTTCTTTTCTTTAAAATTATTTCTTTTATCGATCTATTTACTGTATCTGGTATGTAATTACCTTCTCTTTGTCTTACTTTTACGAATGCATAATAAGTGAATTCTAGAACATTTCAGAATTTGAGGTTCTCCTCTAAGAATAAGTAGATGGAATATAGGTGTCTAAACCCGAGACAGATTTATATTTTTATAGGAGAGCTTGAATTTACTGTTCTATTACCTATGTTTTATTACTTTGTCTAGTTATACGAACAATTGAATTATATATGCTCTCGTTTGAATTATATATCACTATGATATATGTTAATTTTCTAAATTTGTTTATACAACAGCAAATTCTTATTTGATTTCAAATAGTTTCGTTACGAATAATATCTGGTTCTTTAATACAGTATTTTCCATCTTTAATATCGATACAGGATGTAGATTACAACATTAGACCTAACTATACCATTTCCAACCAGTTTACTACAGCCCACCACAATCTCCTTTTTCTTTCAGTCAAAACCTCATACATAATCTTCTAAAAAGAAGATCGTGATTATTTCATATCCATTTTCATATAATACTTTGTGACCAGTTTTCTCGTTATTTTTCATTTCCAACAGGTTATCGTTCTTATCTCCATTCTTCTTCTTTTCTTTCATATTAATTCTTTTGTCGATCTATTTACTGTATCTGGTTTGTAATTACCTTCTCTTTGTCTTACTTCTACGAATGCATAATAAGTGAATTCTAGAACATTTCAGAATTTGAGGTTCTCCTCTAAGAATAAGTAAATGGAATATAGGTGTCTAAACCCGAGACAGATTTATATTTTTCTAGGAGAGCTTGAATTTAGACTTTTAATAATACTTATATTTTATTACTTTGTCTAGTTATACGAACAATTAAATTCTATATGCTCTCGTTTGAATTATATAACACTATAATATATGTTAATTTTCTAAATTTATTTATACAACAGCAAATTCTTATTCGATTTCAAATAGTTTCGTTACGAATAATATCTGGTTCTTTAATACAGTATTTTTAATCTTTAATTTCGATACAGGATGTAGATTTCAACATTAGACCTAACTATACCATTTCCAACCAGTTTACTACAGCCCACCACAATCTCCTCTTTTTTCAGTCCAAACCTCATACATAATCTTCTAAAAAGAAGCTGGTGATTATTTCATATCCATTTTCATATAATACTTTGTGACCAGTTTTCTCGTTATTTTTATAACTCCAACCGGTTATCGTTCTTATCTCCATTCTTCTTCTTTTCTTTCAAATTATTTCTTTTATCGACCTATTTACTGTATCTGGTTTGTAATTACCTTCTCTTTGTCTTACTTTTACGAATGCATAATAAGTGAATTTTAGAACATTTCAGAATTTGAGGTTCTCCTCTAAGAATAAGTAGATTGAATATAGGTGTCTAAATCCGAGACAGATTTATATTTTTATAGGAGAGCTTGAATTTACTGTTTTATTACCTATGTTTTATTACTTTGTCTAGTTATACGAACAATTGAATTATATATGCTCTCGTTTGAATTATATATCACTATGATATATGTTAATTTTCTAAATTTGTTTATACAACAGCAAATTCTTATTTGATTTCAAATAGTTTCGTTACGAATAATATCTGGTTCTTTAATACAGTATTTTCAATCTTTAATATCGATACAGGATGTAGATTACAACATTAGACCTAACTATACCATTTCCAACCAGTTTACTACAGCCCACCACAATCTCCTTTTTCTTTCAGTCAAAACCTCATACATAATCTTCTAAAAAGAAGATCGTGATTATTTCATATCCATTTTCATATAATACTTTGTGACCAGTTTTCTCGTTATTTTTCATTTCCAACAGGTTATCGTTCTTATCTCCATTCTTCTTCTTTTCTTTCATATTAATTCTTTTGTCGATCTATTTACTGTATCTGGTTTGTAATTACCTTCTCTTTGTCTTACTTCTACGAATGCATAATAAGTGAATTCTAGAACATTTCAGAATTTGAGGTTCTCCTCTAAGAATAAGTAAATGGAATATAGGTGTCTAAACCCGAGACAGATTTATATTTTTCTAGGAGAGCTTGAATTTAGACTTTTAATAATACTTATATTTTATTACTTTGTCTAGTTATACGAACAATTAAATTCTATATGCTCTCGTTTGAATTATATAACACTATAATATATGTTAATTTTCTAAATTTATTTATACAACAGCAAATTCTTATTCGATTTCAAATAGTTTCGTTACGAATAATATCTGGTTCTTTAATACAGTATTTTAATCTTTAATTTCGATACAGGATGTAGATTTCAACATTAGACCTAACTATACCATTTCCAACCAGTTTACTACAGCCCACCACAATCTCCTCTTTTTTCAGTCCAAACCTCATACATAATCTTCTAAAAAGAAGCTGGTGATTATTTCATATCCATTTTCATATAATACTTTGTGACCAGTTTTCTCGTTATTTTTATAACTCCAACCGGTTATCGTTCTTATCTCCATTCTTCTTCTTTTCTTTCAAATTATTTCTTTTATCGATCTATTTACTGTATCTGGTTTGTAATTACCTTCTCTTTGTCTTACTTTTACGAATGCATAATAAGTGAATTTTAGAACATTTCAGAATTTGAGGTTCTCCTCTAAGAATAAGTAGATGGAATATAGGTGGCTAAACCCGAGACAGATTTATATTTTTAAAGGAGAGCTTGAATTTACTGTTTTATTTCCTATGTTTTATTACATTGTCTAGTTATACGAACAATTGAATTATATATGTATGCTCTCGTTTGAATTATATATCACTATGATATATGTTTATTTTCTAAATTTATTTATACAACAGCAAATTCTTATTTGATTTCAAATAGTTTCGTTACGAATAATATCTGGTTCTTTAATACAGTATTTTTAATCTTTAATATCGATACAGGATGTAGATTTCAACATTAGACCTAACTATACCATTTCCAACCAGTTTACTACAGCCCACCACAATCTCCTCTTTTTTTCAGTCCAAACCTCATACATAATCTTCTAAAAAGAAGCTGGTGATTATTTCATATCCATTTTCATATAATACTTTGTAACCAGTTTTCTCGTTAATTTTTAAACTCCAACCGGTTATCGTTCTTATCTCCATTCTTCTTCTTTTCTTTCATATTATTTCTTTTGTCGATCTATTTACTGTATCTGGTTTGTAATTACCTTCTCTTTGTCTTACTTCTACGAATGCATATTAAGTGAATTCTAGAACATTTCAGGATTTGAGGTTCTCCTCTAAGAATATGTAGATGGTGTCTAAACCCGAGACAGATTTATATTTTTATAGGAGAGCTTGAATTTACTGTTTTATTACCTATGTTTTATTACTTTGTCTAGTTATACGAACAATTGAATTATATATGCTCTCGTTTGAATTATATATCACTATGATATATGTTAATTTTCAGAATTTATTTATACAACAGCAAATTCTTATTTGATTTCAAATAGTTTCGTTACGAATAATATCTGGTTCTTTAATACAGTATTTTCAATCTTTAATATCGATACAGGATGTAGATTACAACATTAGACCTAACTATACCATTTCCAACCAGTTTACTACAGCCCGCCACAATCTCCTCTTTTTTTCAGTCCAAACCTCATACATAATCTTCTAAAAAATAGCTGGTGATTATTTCATATCCATTTTCATATAATACTTTGTGACCAGTTTTCTCGTTATTTTTATAACTCCAACCGGTTATCGTTCTTATCTCCATTCTTCTTCTTTTCTTTCAAATTATTTCTTTTATCGATCTATTTACTGTATCTGGTATGTAATTACCTTCTCTTTGTCTTACTTTTACGAATGCATAATAAGTGAATTCTAGAACATTTCAGAATTTGAGGCTCTCCTCTAAGAATGAGTAGATGGAATATAGGTGTCTAAACCCGAGACAGATTTATATTTTTATAGGAGAGCTTGAATTTACTGTTTTATTACCTATGTTTTATTACTTTGTCTAGTTATACGAACAATTGAATTATATATGCTCTCGTTTGAATTATATATCACTATGATATATGTTAATTTTCTAAATTTGTTTATACAACAGCAAATTCTTATTTGATTTCAAATAGTTTCGTTACGAATAATATCTGGTTCTTTAATACAGTATTTTCAATCTTTAATATCGATACAGGATGTAGATTACAACATTAGACCTAACTATACCATTTCCAACCAGTTTACTACAGCCCACCACAATCTCCTTTTTCTTTCAGTCAAAACCTCATACATAATCTTCTAAAAAGAAGATCGTGATTATTTCATATCCATTTTCATATAATACTTTGTGACCAGTTTTCTCGTTATTTTTCATTTCCAACAGGTAAACGTTCTTATCTCCATTCTTCTTCTTTTCTTTCATATTAATTCTTTTGTCGATCTATTTACTGTATCTGGTTTGTAATTACCTTCTCTTTGTCTTACTTCTACGAATGCATAATAAGTGAATTCTAGAACATTTCAGAATTTGAGGTTCTCCTCTAAGAATAAGTAGATGGAATATAAGTGTCTAAACCCGAGACAGATTTATATTTTTCTAGGAGAGCTTGAATTTAGACTTTTAATAATACTTATATTTTATTACTTTGTCTAGTTATACGAACAATTAAATTCTATATGCTCTCGTTTGAATTATATAACACTATAATATATGTTAATTTTCTAAATTTATTTATACAACAGCAAATTCTTATTCGATTTCAAATAGTTTCGTTACGAATAATATCTGGTTCTTTAATACAGTATTTTTAATCTTTAATTTCGATACAGGATGTAGATTTCAACATTAGACCTAACTATACCATTTCCAACCAGTTTACTACAGCCCACCACAATCTCCTCTTTTTTCAGTCCAAACCTCATACATAATCTTCTAAAAAGAAGCTGGTGATTATTTCATATCCATTTTCATATAATACTTTGTGACCAGTTTTCTCGTTATTTTTATAACTCCAACCGGTTATCGTTCTTATCTCCATTCTTCTTCTTTTCTTTCAAATTATTTCTTTTATCGATCTATTTACTGTATCTGGTTTGTAATTACCTTCTCTTTGTCTTACTTTTACGAATGCATAATAAGTGAATTCTAGAACATTTCAGAATTTGAGGTTCTCCTCTAAGAATAAGTAGATGGAATATAGGTGGCTAAACCCGAGACAGATTTATATTTTTATAGGAGAGCTTGAATTTACTGTTTTATTACCTATGTTTTATTACTTTGTCTAGTTATACGAACAATTGAATTATATATGCTCTCGTTTGAATTATATATCACTATGATATATGTTTATTTTCTAAATTTATTTATACAACAGCAAATTCTTATTTGATTTCAAATAGTTTCGTTACGAATAATATCTGGTTCTTTAATACAGTATTTTTAATCTTTAATATCGATACAGGATGTAGATTTCAACATTAGACCTAACTATACCATTTCCAACCAGTTTACTACAGCCCACCACAATCTCCTCTTTTTTTCAGTCCAAACCTCATACATAATCTTCTAAAAAGAAGCTGGTGATTATTTCATATCCATTTTCATATAATACTTTGTAACCAGTTTTCTCGTTAATTTTCATTTCCAACCGGTTATCGTTCTTATCTCCATTCTTCTTCTTTTCTTTCATATTAATTCTTTTGTCGATCTATTTACTGTATCTGGTTTGTAATTACCTTCTCTTTGTCTTACTTCTACGAATGCATAATAAGTGAATTCTAGAACATTTCAGAATTTGAGGTTCTCCTCTAAGAATAAGTAGATGGAATATAAGTGTCTAAACCCGAGACAGATTTATATTTTTCTAGGAGAGCTTGAATTTAGACTTTTAATAATACTTATATTTTATTACTTTGTCTAGTTATACGAACAATTAAATTCTATATGCTCTCGTTTGAATTATATAACACTATAATATATGTTAATTTTCTAAATTTATTTATACAACAGCAAATTCTTATTCGATTTCAAATAGTTTCGTTACGAATAATATCTGGTTCTTTAATACAGTATTTTTAATCTTTAATTTCGATACAGGATGTAGATTTCAACATTAGACCTAACTATACCATTTCCAACCAGTTTACTACAGCCCACCACAATCTCCTCTTTTTTCAGTCCAAACCTCATACATAATCTTCTAAAAAGAAGCTGGTGATTATTTCATATCCATTTTCATATAATACTTTGTGACCAGTTTTCTCGTTATTTTTATAACTCCAACCGGTTATCGTTCTTATCTCCATTCTTCTTCTTTTCTTTCAAATTATTTCTTTTATCGATCTATTTACTGTATCTGGTTTGTAATTACCTTCTCTTTGTCTTACTTTTACGAATGCATAATAAGTGAATTCTAGAACATTTCAGAATTTGAGGTTCTCCTCTAAGAATAAGTAGATGGAATATAGGTGGCTAAACCCGAGACAGATTTATATTTTTATAGGAGAGCTTGAATTTACTGTTTTATTACCTATGTTTTATTACTTTGTCTAGTTATACGAACAATTGAATTATATATGCTCTCGTTTGAATTATATATCACTATGATATATGTTTATTTTCTAAATTTATTTATACAACAGCAAATTCTTATTTGATTTCAAATAGTTTCGTTACGAATAATATCTGGTTCTTTAATACAGTATTTTTAATCTTTAATATCGATACAGGATGTAGATTTCAACATTAGACCTAACTATACCATTTCCAACCAGTTTACTACAGCCCACCACAATCTCCTCTTTTTTTCAGTCCAAACCTCATACATAATCTTCTAAAAAGAAGCTGGTGATTATTTCATATCCATTTTCATATAATACTTTGTAACCAGTTTTCTCGTTAATTTTCATTTCCAACCGGTTATCGTTCTTATCTCCATTCTTCTTCTTTTCTTTCATATTAATTCTTTTGTCGATCTATTTACTGTATCTGGTTTGTAATTACCTTCTCTTTGTCTTACTTCTACGAATGCATAATAAGTGAATTCTAGAACATTTCAGAATTTGAGGTTCTCCTCTAAGAATATGTAGATGGTGTCTAAACCCGAGACAGATTTATATTCTTATAGGAGAGCTTGAATTTACTGTTTTATTACCTATGTTTTATTACTTTGTCTAGTTATACGAACAATTGAATTATATATGCTCTCGTTTGAATTATATATCACTATGATATATGTTAATTTTCAGAATTTATTTATACAACAGCAAATTCTTATTTGATTTCAAATAGTTTCGTTACGAATAATATCTGGTTCTTTAATACAGTATTTTCAATCTTTAATATCGATACAGGATGTAGATTACAACATTAGACCTAACTATACCATTTCCAACCAGTTTACTACAGCCCGCCACAATCTCCTCTTTTTTTCAGTCCAAACCTCATACATAATCTTCTAAAAAGAAGCTGGTGATTATTTCATATCCATTTTCATATAATACTTTGTGACCAGTTTTCTCGTTATTTTTATAACTCCAACCGGTTATCGTTCTTATCTCCATTCTTCTTCTTTTCTTTCAAATTATTTCTTTTATCGATCTATTTACTGTATCTGGTTTGTAATTACCTTCTCTTTGTCTTACTTTTACGAATGCATAATAAGTGAATTCTAGAACATTTCAGAATTTGAGGTTCTCCTCTAAGAAAAAGTAGATGGAATATAGGTGTCTAAACCCGAGACAGATTTATATTTTTATAGGAGAGCTTGAATTTACTGTTTTATTACCTATGTTTTATTACTTTGTCTAGTTATACGAACAATTGAATTATATATGCTCTCGTTTGAATTATATATCACTATGATATATGTTAATTTTCTAAATTTGTTTATACAACAGCAAATTTTTATTTGATTTCAAATAGTTTCGTTACGAATAATATCTGGTTCTTGAATACAGTATTTTCAATCTTTAATATCGATACAGGATGTAGATTACAACATTAGACCTAACTATACCATTTCCAACCAGTTTACTACAGCCCACCACAATCTCCTTTTTCTTTCAGTCAAAACCTCATACATAATCTTCTAAAAAGAAGATCGTGATTATTTCATATCCATTTTCATATAATACTTTGTGACCAGTTTTCTCGTTATTTTTCATTTCCAACAGGTTATCGTTCTTATCTCCATTCTTCTTCTTTTCTTTCATATTAATTCTTTTGTCGATCTATTTACTGTATCTGGTTTGTAATTACCTTCTCTTTGTCTTACTTCTACGAATGCATAATAAGTGAATTCTAGAACATTTCAGAATTTGAGGTTCTCCTCTAAGAATAAGTAAATGGAATATAGGTGTCTAAACCCGAGACAGATTTATATTTTTATAGGAGAGCTTGAATTTAGACTTTTAATATTACTTATATTTTATTACTTTGTCTAGTTATACGAACAATTAAATTCTATATGCTCTCGTTTGAATTATATAACACTATAATATATGTTAATTTTCTAAATTTATTTATACAACAGCAAATTCTTATTCGATTTCAAATAGTTTCGTTACGAATAATATCTGGTTCTTTAATACAGTATTTTTAATCTTTAATATCGATACAGGATGTAGATTTCAACATTAGACCTAACTATACCATTTCCAACCAGTTTACTACAGCCCACCACAATCTCCTCTTTTTTCAGTCCAAACCTCATACATAATCTTCTAAAAAGAAGCTGGTGATTATTTCATATCCATTTTCATATAATACTTTGTGACCAGTTTTTTCGTTATTTTTCAAACTCCAACCGGTTATCGTTCCTACCTCCATTCTTCTTCTTTTCTTTCATATTATTTCTTTTGTCGATCTGTTTACTGTATCTGGTTTGTAATTACCTTCTCTTTGTCTTACTTCTACGAATGCATAATAAGTGAATTCTAGAACATTTCAGAATTTGAGGTTCTCCTCTAAGAATAATTAGATGGAATATAGGTGTCTAAACCCGAGACAGATTTATATTTTTAAAGGAGAGCTTGAATTTACTGTTTTATTACCTTTTTTTATTACATTGTCTAGTTATACGAACAATAGAATTATATATGCTCTCGTTTGAATTATATATCACTATGATATATGTTAATTTTCAAAATTTATTTATACAACAGCAAATTCTTATTTGATTTCAAATAGTTTCGTTACGAATAATATCTGGTTCTTTAATACAGTATTTTCAATCTTTAATATCGATACAGGATGTAGATTACAACATTAAACCTAACTATACCATTTCCAACCAGTTTACTACAGCCAGCCACAATTTCCTCTTTTTTTCAGCCCAAACCTCATACATAATCTTCTAAAAAGAAGCTGGTGATTATTTCATATCCATTTTCATATAATACTTTGTGACCAGTTTTCTCGTTATTTATATAACTCCAACCGGTTATCGTTCTTATCTCCATTCTTCTTCTTTTCTTTCAAATTATTTCTTTTATCGATCTATTTACTGTATCTGGTTTGTAATTACCTTCTCTTTGTCTTACTTTTACGAATGCTTAATAAGTGAATTCTAGAACATTTCAGAATTTGAGGTTCTCCTCTAAGAATAAGTAGATGGAATATAGGTGTCTAAACCCGAGACAGATTTATATTTTTATAGGAGAGCTCGAATTTACTGTTTTATTACCTATGTTTTATTACATTGTCTAGTTATACGAACAATTGAATTATATATGCTCTTGTTTGAATTATATATCACTATGATATATGTTAATTTTCAAAATTTATTTATACAACAGCAAATTCTTATTTGATTTCAAATAGTTTCGAAACGAATAATATCTGGTTCTGTAATACCGTATTTTTATTCTTTAATATCGATACAGGATGTAGATTTCAACATTAGACCTAACTATACCATTTCCAACCAGTTTACTATAGCCAACCACAATCTCTTCTTTTTTTCAGTCCAAACCTCATACATAATCTTCTAAAAAGAAGCTGGTGATTATTTCATATCCATTTTCATATAATACTTTGTGACCAGTTTTTTCGTTATTTTTCAAACTCCAACCGGTTATCGTTCTTATCTCCATTCTTCTTCTTTTCTTTCATATTATTTCTTTTGTCGATCTGTTTACTGTATCTGGTTTGTAATTACCTTCTCTTTGTCTTACTCCTACGAAGGCATAATAAGTGAATTCTAGAACATTTCAGAATTTGAGGTTCTCCTCTTAGAATAAGTTGATGGAATATAGGTGTCTAAACCCGAGACAGATTAATATTTTTAAAGGAGAGCTTGAATTTACTGTTTTATTACCTATGTTTTATTACATTGTCTAGTTATACGAACAATTGAATTATATATGTATGCTCTCGTTTGAATTATATATCACTATGATATATGTTTATTTTCTAAATTTATTTATACAACAGCAAATTCTTATTTGATTTCAAATAGTTTCGTTACGAATAATATCTGGTTCTTTAATACAGTATTTTTAATCTTTAATATCGATACAGGATGTAGATTTCAACATTAGACCTAACTATACCATTTCCAACCAGTTTACTACAGCACACCACAATCTCCTCTCTTTTTCAGTCCAAACCTCATACATAATCTTCTAAAAAGAAGCTGGTGATTATTTCATATCCATTTTCATATAATACTTTGTGACCAGTTTTTTCGTTATTTTTCAAACTCCAACCGGTTATCGTTCTTATCTCCATTCTTCTTCTTTTCTTTCATATTATTTCTTTTGTCGATCTGTTTACTTTATCTGGTTTGTAATTACCTTCTCTTTGTCTTACTCCTACGAAGGCATAATAAGTGAATTCTAGAACATTTCAGAATTTGAGGTTCTCCTCTTAGAATAAGTAGATGGAATATAGGTGTCTAAACCCGAGACAGATTTATATTTTTAAACGAGAGCTTGAATTTACTGTTTTATTTCCTATGTTTTATTACATTGTCTAGTTATACGAACAATTGAATTATATATGTATGCTCTCGTTTGAATTATATATCACTATGATATATGTTTATTTTCTAAATTTATTTATACAACAGCAAATTCTTATTTGATTTCAAATAGTTTCGTTACGAATAATATCTGGTTCTTTAATACAGTATTTTTAATCTTTAATATCGATACAGGATGTAGATTTCAACATTAGACCTAACTATACCATTTCCAACCAGTTTACTACAGCCCACCACAATCTCCTCTTTTTTTCAGTCCAAACCTCATACATAATCTTCTAAAAAGAAGCTGGTGATTATTTCATATCCATTTTCATATAATACTTTGTGACCAGTTTTCTCGTTATTTTTCAAACTCCAACCGGTTATCGTTCTTATCTCCATTCTTCTTCTTTTCTTTCATATTAATTCTTTTGTTGATCTATTTACTGTATCTGGTTTGTAATTACCTTCTCTTTGTCTTACTTCTACGAATGCATAATAATAGAATTCTAGAACATTTCAGAATTTAAGGTTCTCCTCTAAGAATAAGTAGATGGAATATAGATGTCTAAACCCGAGTCAGATTTATATTTTTATAGGAGAGCTTGAATTTAGACTTTTAATAATACTTATATTTTATTACTTTATCTAGTTATACGAACAATTAAATTCTATATGCTCTCGTTTGAATTATATAACACTATGATATATGTTAATTTTCTAAATTTATTTATACAACAGCAAATTCTTATTCGATTTCAAAAAGTTTCGTTACGAATAATATCTGGTTCTTTAATACAGTATTTTAAATCTTTAATATCGATACAGGATGTAGATTTCAACATTAGACCTAACTATACCATTTCCAACCAGTTTACTACAGCCCACCACAATCTCCTCTTTTTTTCAGTGTTAAACCTCATACATAATCTTCTAAAAAGAAGCTGGTGATTATTTCATATCCATATTCATACAATACTTTGTGACCAGTTTTTTCGTTATATTTCAAACTCCAACCGGTTATCGTTCTTATCTCCATTCTTCTTCTTTTCTTTCATATTATTTCTTTTGTCGCTCTATTTACTGTATCTGGTTTGTAATTACCTTCTCTTTGTCTTACTTCTACGAATGCATAATAAGTGAATTCTAGAACATTTCAGAATTTGAGGTTCTCCTCTAAGAATAAGTAGATGGAATATAGGTGTCTAAACCCGAGACAGATTTATATTTTTATAGGAGAGCTCGAATTTACTGTTTTATTACCTATGTTTTATTACATTGTCTAGTTACACGAACAATTGAATTATATATGCTCTCGTTTGAATTATATATCATTATAATATATGTTAATTTTCAAAATTTATTTATACAACAGCAAATTCTTATTTGATTTCAAATAGTTTCGATACGAATAATATCTGGTTCTTTAATACAGTATTTTTAATCTTTAATATCGATACAGGATGTAGATTTCAACATTAGACCTAACTATACCATTTCCAACCAGTTTACTACAGCCCACCTCAATCTCCTCTTTTTTTCAGTCCAAACCTCATACATAATCTTCTAAAAAGAAGCTGGTGATTATTTCATATCCATTTTCATATAATACTTTGTGACCAGTTTTCTCGTTATTTTTCAAACTCCAACCGGTTATCGTTCTTATCTCCATTCTTCTTCTTTTCTTTCATATTATTTCTTTTGTCGATCTATTTACTGTATCTGGTTTGTAATTACCTTCTCTTTGTCTTACTTATACGAATGCATAATAAGTGAATTCTAGAACATTTCAGAATTTGAGGTTCTCCTCTAAGAATAAGTAGATGGTGTTTAAACCCGAGACAGATTTATATTTTTATAGGACAGCTTGAATTTACTGTTTTATTACCTATGTTTTATTACTTTGTCTAGTTATACGAACAATTGAATTATATATGCTCTCGTTTGAATTATATATCACTATGATATATGTTAATTTTCAAAATTTATTTATACAACAGCAAATTCTTATTTGATTTCAAATAGTTTCGTTACGAATAATATCTGGTTCTTTAATACAGTATTTTCAATCTTTAATATCGATACAGGATGTAGATTACAACATTAGACCTAACTATACCATTTCCAACCAGTATACTACAGCCCACCACAATCTCATCTTTTTTTCAGTCCAAACCTCATACATAATCTTCTAAAAAATAGCTGGTGATTATTTCATATCCATTTTCATATAATACTTTGTGACCAGTTTTCTCGTTATTTTTATAACTCCAACCGGTTATCGTTCTTATCTCCATTCTTCTTCTTTTCTTTTAAATTATTTCTTTTATCGATCTGTTTACTGTATCTGGTATGTAATTACCTTCTCTTTGTCTTACTTTTACGAATGCATAATAAGTGAATTCTAGAACATTTCAGAATTTGAGGCTCTCCTCTAAGAATGAGTAGATGGAATATAGGTGTCTAAACCCGAGACAGATTTATATTTTTATAGGAGAGCTTGAATTTACTGTTTTATTACCTATGTTTTATTACTTTGTCTAGTTATACGAACAATTGAATTATATATGCTCTCGTTTGAATTATATATCACTATGATATATGTTAATTTTCTAAATTTGTTTATACAACAGCAAATTCTTATTTGATTTCAAATAGTTTCGTTACGAATAATATCTGGTTCTTTAATACAGTATTTTCAATCTTTAATATCGATACAGGATGTAGATTACAACATTAGACCTAACTATACCATTTCCAACCAGTTTACTACAGCCCACCACAATCTCCTTTTTCTTTCAGTCAAAACCTCATACATAATCTTCTAAAAAGAAGATCGTGATTATTTCATATCCATTTTCATATAATACTTTGTGACCAGTTTTCTCGTTATTTTTCATTTCCAACAGGTAAACGTTCTTATCTCCATTCTTCTTCTTTTCTTTCATATTAATTCTTTTGTCGATCTATTTACTGTATCTGGTTTGTAATTACCTTCTCTTTGTCTTACTTCTACGAATGCATAATAAGTGAATTCTAGAACATTTCAGAATTTGAGGTTCTCCTCTAAGAATAAGTAGATGGAATATAAGTGTCTAAACCCGAGACAGATTTATATTTTTCTAGGAGAGCTTGAATTTAGACTTTTAATAATACTTATATTTTATTACTTTGTCTAGTTATACGAACAATTAAATTCTATATGCTCTCGTTTGAATTATATAACACTATAATATATGTTAATTTTCTAAATTTATTTATACAACAGCAAATTCTTATTCGATTTCAAATAGTTTCGTTACGAATAATATCTGGTTCTTTAATACAGTATTTTTAATCTTTAATTTCGATACAGGATGTAGATTTCAACATTAGACCTAACTATACCATTTCCAACCAGTTTACTACAGCCCACCACAATCTCCTCTTTTTTCAGTCCAAACCTCATACATAATCTTCTAAAAAGAAGCTGGTGATTATTTCATATCCATTTTCATATAATACTTTGTGACCAGTTTTCTCGTTATTTTTATAACTCCAACCGGTTATCGTTCTTATCTCCATTCTTCTTCTTTTCTTTCAAATTATTTCTTTTATCGATCTATTTACTGTATCTGGTTTGTAATTACCTTCTCTTTGTCTTACTTTTACGAATGCATAATAAGTGAATTCTAGAACATTTCAGAATTTGAGGTTCTCCTCTAAGAATAAGTAGATGGAATATAGGTGTCTAAACCCGAGACAGATTTATATTTTTATAGGAGAGCTCGAATTTACTGTTTTATTACCTATGTTTTATTACATTGTCTAGTTACACGAACAATTGAATTATATATGCTCTCGTTTGAATTATATATCATTATGATATATGTTAATTTTCAAAATTTATTTATACAACAGCAAATTCTTATTTGATTTCAAATAGTTTCGATACGAATAATATCTGGTTCTTTAATACAGTATTTTTAATCTTTAATATCGATACAGGATGTAGATTTCAACATTAGACCTAACTATACCATTTCCAACCAGTTTACTACAGCCCACCTCAATCTCCTCTTTTTTTCAGTCCAAACCTCATACATAATCTTCTAAAAAGAAGCTGGTGATTATTTCATATCCATTTTCATATAATACTTTGTGACCAGTTTTCTCGTTATTTTTCAAACTCCAACCGGTTATCGTTCTTATCTCCATTCTTCTTCTTTTCTTTCATATTATTTCTTTTGTCGATTTATTTACTGTATCTGGTTTGTAATTACCTTCTCTTTGTCTTACTTATACGAATGCATAATAAGTGAATTCTAGAACATTTCAGAATTTGAGGTTCTCCTCTAAGAATAAGTAGATGGTGTTTAAACCCGAGACAGATTTATATTTTTATAGGACAGCTTGAATTTACTGTTTTATTACCTATGTTTTATTACTTTGTCTAGTTATACGAACAATTGAATTATATATGCTCTCGTTTGAATTATATATCACTATGATATATGTTAATTTTCAAAATTTATTTATACAACAGCAAATTCTTATTTGATTTCAAATAGTTTCGTTACGAATAATATCTGGTTCTTTAATACAGTATTTTCAATCTTTAATATCGATACAGGATGTAGATTACAACATTAGACCTAACTATACCATTTCCAACCAGTATACTACAGCCCACCACAATCTCATCTTTTTTTCAGTCCAAACCTCATACATAATCTTCTAAAAAATAGCTGGTGATTATTTCATATCCATTTTCATATAATACTTTGTGACCAGTTTTCTCGTTATTTTTATAATTCCAACCGGTTATCGTTCTTATCTCCATTCTTCTTCTTTTCTTTTAAATTATTTCTTTTATCGATCTATTTACTGTATCTGGTATGTAATTACCTTCTCTTTGTCTTACTTTTACGAATGCATAATAAGTGAATTCTAGAACATTTCAGAATTTGAGGCTCTCCTCTAAGAATGAGTAGATGGAATATAGGTGTCTAAACCCGAGACAGATTTATATTTTTATAGGAGAGCTTGAATTTACTGTTTTATTACCTATGTTTTATTACTTTGTCTAGTTATACGAACAATTGAATTATATATGCTCTCGTTTGAATTATATATCACTATGATATATGTTAATTTTCTAAATTTGTTTATACAACAGCAAATTCTTATTTGATTTCAAATAGTTTCGTTACGAATAATATCTGGTTCTTTAATACAGTATTTTCAATCTTTAATATCGATACAGGATGTAGATTACAACATTAGACCTAACTATACCATTTCCAACCAGTTTACTACAGCCCACCACAATCTCCTTTTTCTTTCAGTCAAAACCTCATACATAATCTTCTAAAAAGAAGATCGTGATTATTTCATATCCATTTTCATATAATACTTTGTGACCAGTTTTCTCGTTATTTTTCATTTCCAACAGGTAAACGTTCTTATCTCCATTCTTCTTCTTTTCTTTCATATTAATTCTTTTGTCGATCTATTTACTGTATCTGGTTTGTAATTACCTTCTCTTTGTCTTACTTCTACGAATGCATAATAAGTGAATTCTAGAACATTTCAGAATTTGAGGTTCTCCTCTAAGAATAAGTAGATGGAATATAAGTGTCTAAACCCGAGACAGATTTATATTTTTCTAGGAGAGCTTGAATTTAGACTTTTAATAATACTTATATTTTATTACTTTGTCTAGTTATACGAACAATTAAATTCTATATGCTCTCGTTTGAATTATATAACACTATAATATATGTTAATTTTCTAAATTTATTTATACAACAGCAAATTCTTATTCGATTTCAAATAGTTTCGTTACGAATAATATCTGGTTCTTTAATACAGTATTTTTAATCTTTAATTTCGATACAGGATGTAGATTTCAACATTAGACCTAACTATACCATTTCCAACCAGTTTACTACAGCCCACCACAATCTCCTCTTTTTTCAGTCCAAACCTCATACATAATCTTCTAAAAAGAAGCTGGTGATTATTTCATATCCATTTTCATATAATACTTTGTGACCAGTTTTCTCGTTATTTTTATAACTCCAACCGGTTATCGTTCTTATCTCCATTCTTCTTCTTTTCTTTCAAATTATTTCTTTTATCGATCTATTTACTGTATCTGGTTTGTAATTACCTTCTCTTTGTCTTACTTTTACGAATGCATAATAAGTGAATTCTAGAACATTTCAGAATTTGAGGTTCTCCTCTAAGAATAAGTAGATGGAATATAGGTGGCTAAACCCGAGACAGATTTATATTTTTATAGGAGAGCTTGAATTTACTGTTTTATTACCTATGTTTTATTACTTTGTCTAGTTATACGAACAATTGAATTATATATGCTCTCGTTTGAATTATATATCACTATGATATATGTTTATTTTCTAAATTTATTTATACAACAGCAAATTCTTATTTGATTTCAAATAGTTTCGTTACGAATAATATCTGGTTCTTTAATACAGTATTTTTAATCTTTAATATCGATACAGGATGTAGATTTCAACATTAGACCTAACTATACCATTTCCAACCAGTTTACTACAGCCCACCACAATCTCCTCTTTTTTTCAGTCCAAACCTCATACATAATCTTCTAAAAAGAAGCTGGTGATTATTTCATATCCATTTTCATATAATACTTTGTAACCAGTTTTCTCGTTAATTTTCATTTCCAACCGGTTATCGTTCTTATCTCCATTCTTCTTCTTTTCTTTCATATTAATTCTTTTGTCGATCTATTTACTGTATCTGGTTTGTAATTACCTTCTCTTTGTCTTACTTCTACGAATGCATAATAAGTGAATTCTAGAACATTTCAGAATTTGAGGTTCTCCTCTAAGAATATGTAGATGGTGTCTAAACCCGAGACAGATTTATATTTTTATAGGAGAGCTTGAATTTACTGTTTTATTACCTATGTTTTATTACTTTGTCTAGTTATACGAACAATTGAATTATATATGCTCTCGTTTGAATTATATATCACTATGATATATGTTAATTTTCAGAATTTATTTATACAACAGCAAATTCTTATTTGATTTCAAATAGTTTCGTTACGAATAATATCTGGTTCTTTAATACAGTATTTTCAATCTTTAATATCGATACAGGATGTAGATTACAACATTAGACCTAACTATACCATTTCCAACCAGTTTACTACAGCCCGCCACAATCTCCTCTTTTTTTCAGTCCAAACCTCATACATAATCTTCTAAAAAGAAGCTGGTGATTATTTCATATCCATTTTCATATAATACTTTGTGACCAGTTTTCTCGTTATTTTTATAACTCCAACCGGTTATCGTTCTTATCTCCATTCTTCTTCTTTTCTTTCAAATTATTTCTTTTATCGATCTATTTACTGTATCTGGTTTGTAATTACCTTCTCTTTGTCTTACTTTTACGAATGCATAATAAGTGAATTCTAGAACATTTCACAATTTGAGGTTCTCCTCTAAGAAAAAGTAGATGGAATATAGGTGTCTAAACCCGAGACAGATTTATATTTTTATAGGAGAGCTTGAATTTACTGTTTTATTACCTATGTTTTATTACTTTGTCTAGTTATACGAACAATTGAATTATATATGCTCTCGTTTGAATTATATATCACTATGATATATGTTAATTTTCAAAATTTATTTATACAACAGCAAATTCTTATTTGATTTCAAATAGTTTCGAAACGAATAATATCTGGTTCTGTAATACCGTATTTTTAATCTTTAATATCGATACAGGATGTAGATTTCAACATTAGACCTAACTATACCATTTCCAACCAGTTTACTATAGCCAACCACAATCTCTTCTTTTTTTCAGTCCAAACCTCATACATAATCTTCTAAAAAGAAGCTGGTGATTATTTCATATCCATTTTCATATAATACTTTGTGACCAGTTTTTTCGTTATTTTTCAAACTCCAACCGGTTATCGTTCTTATCTCCATTCTTCTTCTTTTCTTTCATATTATTTCTTTTGTCGATCTGTTTACTGTATCTGGTTTGTAATTACCTTCTCTTTGTCTTACTCCTACGAAGGCATAATAAGTGAATTCTAGAACATTTCAGAATTTGAGGTTCTCCTCTTAGAATAAGTTGATGGAATATAGGTGTCTAAACCCGAGACAGATTAATATTTTTAAAGGAGAGCTTGAATTTACTGTTTTATTACCTATGTTTTATTACATTGTCTAGTTATACGAACAATTGAATTATATATGTATGCTCTCGTTTGAATTATATATCACTATGATATATGTTTATTTTCTAAATTTATTTATACAACAGCAAATTCTTATTTGATTTCAAATAGTTTCGTTACGAATAATATCTGGTTCTTTAATACAGTATTTTTAATCTTTAATATCGATACAGGATGTAGATTTCAACATTAGACCTAACTATACCATTTCCAACCAGTTTACTACAGCACACCACAATCTCCTCTCTTTTTCAGTCCAAACCTCATACATAATCTTCTAAAAAGAAGCTGGTGATTATTTCATATCCATTTTCATATAATACTTTGTGACCAGTTTTTTCGTTATTTTTCAAACTCCAACCGGTTATCGTTCTTATCTCCATTCTTCTTCTTTTCTTTCATATTATTTCTTTTGTCGATCTGTTTACTTTATCTGGTTTGTAATTACCTTCTCTTTGTCTTACTCCTACGAAGGCATAATAAGTGAATTCTAGAACATTTCAGAATTTGAGGTTCTCCTCTTAGAATAAGTAGATGGAATATAGGTGTCTAAACCCGAGACAGATTTATATTTTTAAACGAGAGCTTGAATTTACTGTTTTATTTCCTATGTTTTATTACATTGTCTAGTTATACGAACAATTGAATTATATATGTATGCTCTCGTTTGAATTATATATCACTATGATATATGTTTATTTTCTAAATTTATTTATACAACAGCAAATTCTTATTTGATTTCAAATAGTTTCGTTACGAATAATATCTGGTTCTTTAATACAGTATTTTTAATCTTTAATATCGATACAGGATGTAGATTTCAACATTAGACCTAACTATACCATTTCCAACCAGTTTACTACAGCCCACCACAATCTCCTCTTTTTTTCAGTCCAAACCTCATACATAATCTTCTAAAAAGAAGCTGGTGATTATTTCATATCCATTTTCATATAATACTTTGTGACCAGTTTTCTCGTTATTTTTCAAACTCCAACCGGTTATCGTTCTTATCTCCATTCTTCTTCTTTTCTTTCATATTAATTCTTTTGTTGATCTATTTACTGTATCTGGTTTGTAATTACCTTCTCTTTGTCTTACTTCTACGAATGCATAATAATAGAATTCTAGAACATTTCAGAATTTAAGGTTCTCCTCTAAGAATAAGTAGATGGAATATAGATGTCTAAACCCGAGTCAGATTTATATTTTTATAGGAGAGCTTGAATTTAGACTTTTAATAATACTTATATTTTATTACTTTGTCTAGTTATACGAACAATTAAATTCTATATGCTCTCGTTTGAATTATATAACACTATGATATATGTTAATTTTCTAAATTTATTTATACAACAGCAAATTCTTATTCGATTTCAAATAGTTTCGTTTTGAATAATATCTGGTTCTTTAATACAGTATTTTTAATCTTTAATATCAATACAGGATGTAGATTTCAACATTAGACCTAACTATACCATTTCCAACCAGTTTACTACAGCCCACCACAATCTCCTCTTTTTTCAGTCCAAACCTCTTACATAATCTTCTAAAAAGAAGCTGGTGATTATTTCATATCCATTTTCATATAATACTTTGTGACCAGTTTTTTCGGTATTTTTCAAACTCCAACCGGTTATCGTTCTTACCTCCATTCTTCTTCTTTTCTTTCATATTATTTCTTTTGTCGATCTGTTTACTGTATCTGGTTTGTAATTACCTTCTCTTTGTCTTACTTCTACGAATGCATAATAAGTGAATTCTAGAACATTTCAGAATTTGAGGTTCTCCTCTAAGAATAATTAGATGGAATATAGGTGTCTAAACCCGAGACAGATTTATATTTTTAAAGGAGAGCTTGAATTTACTGTTTTATTACCTATTTTTTATTACATTGTCTAGTTATACGAACAATTGAATTATATATGCTCTCGTTTGAATTATATATCACTATGATATATGTTAATTTTCAAAATTTATTTATACAACAGCAAATTCTTATTTGATTTCAAATAGTTTCGTTACGAATAATATCTGGTTCTTTAATACAGTATTTTCAATCTTTAATATCGATACAGGATGTAGATTACAACATTAGACCTAACTATACCATTTCCAACCAGTTTTCTACAGCCCACCACAATCTCCTCTTTTTTTCAGTCCAAACCTCATACATAATCTTCTAAAAAGAAGCTGGTGATTATTTCATATCCATTTTCATATAATACTTTGTGACCAGTTTTCTCGTTATTTTTCATTTCCAACCGGTTATCGTTCTTATCTCCATTCTTCTTCTTTTCTTTCATATTAATTCTTTTGTCGATCTATTTACTGTATCTGGTTTGTAATTAGCTTCCCTTTGTCTTACTTCTCGTCTCTTTGGACCAATGAATGCGGTTAGAAATTGGGTATTCAAATATCTAATTAAAATTCTCCAAAGTCATTAGTCAGCTATACAGATGTTAATGAAGCTCATTTTTATTCCCGTACGAATAACATAGGAATATATCTCAGATACTGTAAATTGGAACGACGCTGCCTAGTGCCTATACTTAAATGGTCTACGGTAAATATTGTATCAACTATTTAATATTGTGGTTAGAAAAAGACACGCAGGGTTTTTAAGTCTTTCCACCAGACTTTTTGCTAAGCTCCTCCTACTTTTTCCACGAGAATATAATAAAAACTATATAAATATTATTCATTTTTGTTGGTATCCATAAGTAGGAGGAGCTTAACAAAAATTCTGTAGGGAAGACTAAAAAACCCTGTGTGTGTACGTCCCTTAACAGTTACAAAGTTACTAATTTAATCACAGGGTTAGTTAGTTAGCTACAGATTTCTCAATTAGTTAGCTTTTAAATATGCTCACCTAATTTGGATTAGTTAAAGTATTTAAGGTCCCCCCCCCCACTCTAAATTTATATAAATCTAGAAATGCTTTAAATTTGTAGAGCTAAGGTTATGCAACATATCACAGTTAACAGAAAAGAAATTGATGAAGTATTCGCTTGGTAATTAATTATATAAGAAATAGTCACACTAAACAGTCACAGTCCGACTTTTCTGAGATTCAACAGAAGAACAAGTGAGTGCTATGAACTACATCACGTGGTGTAGTATATAATAGAGATACGGTATTTAATGTTAATTAGGATAATATGTTATGTTGTATCTTTGATACCTTATAGAATATAGGCAATAGTTTTGTTGTAATAAACTCACTCTGAAATTGGAATTATCGTCTCATTCAAATAATACACTTGGTATCGTAAATTTGATGGTAATTAGGTATAGCTATAGGGTCACTTTTAGGTACCTAATGTTTTTTTGGATAAATGGTATTTAGGTAGCGGCATAGGTAGCCATTAATAATATGTCTATCAGCCTTGTTATTGTTTGGAATTATTAAGTTGGAGGGAAAACTCACCCAAACAGTTTATAGTAGGTATTTAAATAAAAATATAGAACAAATGTGAAACGGTTTTCAGTTTTATAACCAGTAACCTTTTTTCTAGTGAACAGAGAAATAAAAAAGGGACTGATGTTGTAATTTTTTGATTTTGTTGCTGTAATGAAAAAATCAGGGTGGAAGAGACCTTTAATCCAAGTTCATGCACACAGAAAAGCTACTCATTCTTTGTAAGTATAACCAGTAACCTTAGTTCTGGTGAATAGAGAAATAAAAAAGGAACTGATGTTGTATTTTTTTGTTTTTGTTGCTGTAATGAAAAAATCAGAGTGGAAGAGACCTTTAATCCATGTTCATGCACACAGAAAAGCTACTCATTCTTTGTAAGTATAACCAGTAACCTTAGTTCTAGTGAATAGAGAAATAAAAAAAGGAACACATGTTGTAATTTTTTGTTTTTGTTGCTGTAATTTATTGGTATCCATGATACCTGCATGTATCATGGATACCAATAAATAAACGTGTCCTAAAATGTGGAACTGACCGATAATTAAGAACTTAGCCTAGTGGAATAAAGAAATACAAATTTAGATCGGAGGTGGCCTTTAGGTAAGTTCATGCACACAGAAAAGCTACTCACTGCTTGTAGGTGTAGAGGGGTTTGTTGTGGAGGTTTCGCACGTGTTTGATGAGGTTACTCTGGGCATTACAGACGAAGCTGCAGAAACAGCAGCTGTAAGGCTTCTCCCCAGTGTGAACTTTATCGTGTCTGTTCAGCAGGTGAACTGTGGAGAACGTCTGAGGAGAGAGAGAGATTTGTTAGCAAATAAATCATAACTATCCTAACTTTATTAATTAAATTTGTTTGTTACTACAATTGTTTCGTTTTCTATTAACAAAGATCAAAGAACTTGGTACACTAATACTAGGTAGCTACCATACTTTCTATGGCTCCTTCAATGTAAATAAAATTGTTAAAGTCGTCCTGTTATAACAGCGGGGTCTGCCTGTACTTTAGTTCCAAATGGAAGAGCATAGTTATGTCTTTGCATTGTCTGGGCAGATTTGAAAAATATAAATTATTTTAGTTGTCTTTTAGTGATTTAGATGTTGTGAATAATTACATGTAAAAATAAACCGCCATCTTTCCCAGGGAGTGTTTACCCCTAGGAGTTCACTTATTTTAGCTACAAACCTTTTCACAGAAAGTGCAGTAGAAGTTCTTAGCTACAAACCTTTCCACAGAAAGTGCAGTAGAAGTTCTTAGCTACAAACCTTTCCACAGAAAGTGCAGTAGAAGTTCTTAGCTACAAACGTTTTCACAAAAAGTGCAGTAGAAGTTCTTAGCTACAAACCTTTTCACAGAAAGTGCAATAGAAGTTCTAAGCTGTGACAATGTGTTTCTCTTAACTTCACTTAGCTACTTGACAATGTGTTTCTCTTAACTTTACTCACTTGACAATGTGTTTCTCTTAACTTCACTCACTTGACATTGTGTTTCTCTTAACTTCACTCACTTGACATTGTGTTTCTCTTAACTTCACTCACTTGACAATGTGTTTCTCTTAACTTCATTCACTTGACAATGTGTTTCTCTTAATTTCACTCACTTGACAATGTGTTTCTCTTAACTTCACTCACTTGACAATGTGTTTCTCTTAACTTCACTCACTTGTCATTGTGTTTCTCTTAACTTCACTCACTTGACAATGTGTTTCTCTTAACTTCACTCACTTGACATTGTGTTTCTCTTAACTTCACTCACTTGACAATGTGTTTTTCTTAACTTCACTCACTTGACATTGTGTTTCTCTTAACTTCACTCACTTGACAATGTGTTTCTCTTAACTTCACTCACTTGACATTGTGTTTCTCTTAACTTCACTCACTTGACATTGCGTTTCTCTTAACTTCACTCACTTGACACTGTGTATACATATGTGTATGAGAGTTAACTCATAACTAATCAAAATAAAATTATAATTTTAGCTTTCTTTCACTTTTATAATTTTATATTGTAATTTTATTTTATTTATAATATTAATTAGTATCTATTACGCAATCCCTCATTAGATTTCATCTTTTAATATAGTTTCTTGTATTGCAATATCCATTAATTATGTTCCGCGCCATTTGCTGATTTGCATAATCTCGAGAATACGTTGCGCGGTTTTAGGATCATTGAAAATGCGCAACATTAGACAATCTGCAGAGTGTACATTGCAGGAAAAGGGTATGGAGCAGGGCCATCAGTGATAGAGTAGATAGTCAATTATTTATCAATAATTAATTAGTTATCAATATTATCAATTAATCAAACAGTTCATCAAAATATGATAGATAAAGCTATAAATAATAACTTGGTAGTCTATTGGTAGTAATTTAAGCTTGAGTTAATTACTTAGAGAAAATTTGAACAAAAGTGGTATTTTAATTTTACTGGATATCAAAGATTCTGCCAAACGTTTGGAATTAACCTCATTTTTCTTCCTTTCGTTTATATTGTGAAAATATCACTATTGTAAATTAAATAAAAAATTAAGAATTTATTACATAAATTACATGCATGAATGTGCAGAGTATTCTCGAGATTGTGTAAAATCGGAAAATTGCGCGGAACAAATATACATTGACCTGGGAGGGCGAGGGAAACGGACTATTCCCCGTCGGACTCTTTCCCGCCGGACTCTTCCCCGCCAGACTTTTCCCCGCCGGACTTTTCCCCACCTGAACTTTTCCCCGCCGGGCTATTCCCCGCCGGTCTTTTCCCCACCTGGACTTTTCCCCGCCGGGCTATTCCCCGCCGGTCTTTTCCCCACCTGGACTTTTCCCCGTTGGGCTATTCCCCGCCGGATTTTTCCTCGCCTATTCTTTTTAATTTTAACCTTGGAAGACAATTTAATATCAAGATTTTTTAATTAGTTTTTTTTTTAAATAGTTTTGACCAATAAATCTATTGCCGTGAAATTGTAAATCAAAGCCTGCCGTCGCAACTAGCCAATTTTTGGATATTTTTTAAACATTGTTGCATGGAAATTGGTCACTAACCAACTCCTTGAACCAAACCCGTTTCGTAGTTAATCTTTCGATAATTAGTTTTCATTGGATACTTTTCAAAAAATGTACAACTTTATATCTAAATCGTCCTCAAATCTGACTACTTGAAAAGTCTTGATTTAAGGATTTTTACACTCTAACTTATGTATTTTCATAAAAATGGTTAATCCATTGTAAGTTCTTTAAGGAATAAATATTAAATGAGCATAAAAGAAAAAAGACACTATAAAAAGAAGCCAATATTAAGTGTAATAAAAAATATATAGTAGGATTATTAATTCTGTAGTCTATTATATTAATTGTCAAATTAATAAACTACAATTAAATAAATACTTCTGGAAAAGTATATATTCGAACTAGAAGTAAATAGATGAACATTTTTAATAATAACTGCCAAAGAAAATAATAAATTCGCGATATGTCTAACTTTAGAGCAGAAATAAACTGAATTAATCGTAGCTTCTTAAGACTAAATTGAAACATTTTGCAATAAATTAGAATTGCCATAATGTTTGAACTTTGTATCATATCTTAATTCTATGCAAATTTACGAAGGTACAGTCTTAAAATATAAACGACCAATGTCGACACATACGGAAATCAAAGCTAAAAATAAGACTGTTTTATTGTGTAAGTCTATTAATAAAATGTGTCTTCTATTGATAAATAGTTTGTT